>JAQIXJ010000217.1:0-44865 GCA_034700185.1 Phthiracarus laevigatus
TCAAACTTGTGTTTCGGGCAAACGGAATTCGGGCAAAAGGAATTTCGGGCAAACGGAATTCGGGCAAAAAGAATTCGTGCAAACGGAATTCGGGCAAACAGAATTCGGGCAAACGGAATGTAATCATTTAAACAGCGTTGCCTTGAAGGGGTGGCGCGCACAAGCTTTCGCCGACTTTCAAACTTTCAAAAAAGCCACTTTTATCCAAAAAAAGCAAAAATAGCTTAAAAATAAATAATAAAAAAGTAATAAGAACGGAGAAATAAAAAGTTTGGTTTTTAAAAATAGTTTTCAGCTAATATTAAAAACACACTAAAATAACTTTTTTTTATTTGTTCCATGCGTTTTATAACCACTGTAATACTCGTAAAACAAAAACATAAATTTTCAGCACAGCTAAAGCAGATCTGTAGTCACCGAAATCACATCACAAGTTATCCGCATATTTAAACAGATTTTCTTATTGATTTAAGCGGATTCATAGATTTATTAAAGCATTTTTTTAGTTCACGAAATTATTGCAATTTTTAATGTTTATGATTATTATATAATAACTTTCTTTTAATTGTAGTTTAATGTAATATAATGTTTCTTTCTTGCTGTAAACAACATTTCAAACCTCTTAGTCGCAGGATTTTTTTTATAATAAATAAATAAAATTAAAAAATACATTTTTGATCATCGAAATTCTTTTTATTACTGAATTCGTAAGCCCTATAACTTTTATGCATGAATTAAAGTATGATTAGAATCAAACAAATTTTATAATTTTTAACACTTTTTTTAAACATTATTTTTGGAATATTTTAATTTGTTTGATTGCGGTCTTATTATAAATTCATATTTATTCATATGAATTCATATTTATCACTATGCAGTATAATTTCTTTAATAATGTACGGATCTTTGAAGGAATGGACGGAAAGTGAAAAGGAAAGGCAGAGGAAAAACATGTGAGAATGACAAATACAGCTTATCACACACATGTATGATATATTTAATAATTTCACAAACTAATAATAATTACAAGCATTATTAATATACTGTATAAGATTATATTTCAACATTTTTTGAGCTCAAATCAAACTTTAGGAAAATTATTAATAAATTTTTTACTGCGATTATTGATTATTTGCTTATTAATGATTATCTAAATCATAATCAAGATCACCCAAAGTTAAAATATTAATTACGCCAAAAATAAAAAAGAAATTTTTCCACTCAAAGTTTTTATTATTGAATATTGATATATATTTTTAAATTCACCTATATTTTTATTATTATTTTTATTTTACTATTGACACATATTAATCTAAAAACGTATTAAGACACAAACTTGTACCGATAATTTATATTCGCTAAGATATCTTATATATTTTTACGATTACGTGTTTAAACGGAAAACATTCTTTCAGATATAAAAATTCATTAAACTAGTATACGTACAGGAACTTTCTGTGACATAATAAAACATTAAATGGCGATTTTTTATCTAGAATTTGGTCCTTAATCGCAATATTAAATTTGAGTAATAATAAATAAAGTTCAAACCCATGTGAAATACAAATACAAATATGCATATTTATTGTCGGTCTCTGTAAGATATTAGTTTTTTTTGGTAACTGTGGCTAACAAATTTTTTTAAATAGAATTAATTTTTTACATAAAATAACGCTATCATTTAAGAAAAATCTTAATTTGAAGACACTATCGGATCGCACTTCATTTGAGCATATATTAAACTGATGACAACTTTTTCATCAAACAATTATGAGGGCAATGCTGTTTGAGTTTCCAGTACATTAAACCACTCTGTGGCGACTTAACCGCATAAGTTCACTATTCATTTACTGTTGACGAGTAGAGATTTTAGACCACTTAAAAAACTTCATATATGAAAACAACTTGCTGAGGTCAAATATTTTGCAAATAACTAATTTTAATTATATAAAGTATAATAATTTTTCAAACGATTCATCAAGATTTAATATAAAATTGAAAATTTCGCTGAAAGTTTCATCTCATTTCAAAATCAGGGGAAAATTATAACGGTATTTATCTCTACGAGCGAGTAAAATGTATCGATAAATCAATCTAATGCCAGTTTAGGACAATGTCTGATTAGGTTAAAATATGTGAATTTTTAAGCTCACAATATTTTTTTACAGCACATCCGTAAGCATTATACTGTATTAAACCTTAAAACAAAGTGAGTAAAAATGTGTATTATGAGCAAAAGTGAGCAAAATAATTCTGCATTAATTTTATCATTGCAGTGAGGTTTTAGTTGTAAGCTGAAAAGTTTCATGTATCAGTTGAGTATCAGTAATACGCCATCCATTCAGTAACATACTGTACAGTTACAGTACGTATTTGTTAGTTGGCAAAAATAGTTATGCTGCGGGTTTATAAACTAAAGCTCCACAAACACAATGATATGCAGTCAAAATGTTGCCCTATTATTGTTACACTTACTCTCAGATAAGTCATAATTCCCAATTGAGGGCTCATATCTTTGTGTGCCACCAATTGTTATTATTCGCTTGATTTACCCCCATATGCCATTATCCACAAAACCTCATTTACAACTTTATTCTCATCTCTCGATCGCCCCATCGATAGCCACGTGTCAGGTACGAAACGCGTGGCTATACTCCTATTATTTCCAAAGACTCATTCTAGTTTTTGCTTTTAATTTTTGAGATTTTTCGCTTGACATTGGTCCTAGTTATCAAATCGTTTGATGGTAAAGGACCCCTAACTGTGCTTTTCATGCATCGACTTACGCTCTATATTCGTTCATTAATACTCTTACTGCACATTTTCTTGGGATTTCACAAATCATAACTTTCATAACTAAATATCTTAACTTTCAATAATTTGCAATCACTATAATGTATTTAAAGCTAAACCATAAAACTTCTAATTAAATTCAATTGTGTGGTTATAATTTATAAGAAATTTAAATGTCTGCATCATAACCTACAGTCCAATAGATATGATTTAACTCATGACTTACTAATAATAATATGAATATAAATTTTATTTAATAATTAATATCAAATGTTGCGCAAAATTTTTTGTTAAAAATGCAAAAAATTTAGTTAGATTAGTATAGTAAACATTATCAAAATAAGTCTGTGAGGGATCACATCATTATTAACATGATAATGAACGTGGTTTTCGGAGTGCAGTGGCATATAGAGTATGCTTAACTTGAATTAGTTTCAGATTGCATCTCAAATGGGATATGTATTAGTATCGCGTTTCGCATTAGTGTTTTCATTTTGCCATCAATTAAATCATTTTGAGAATGCGAAACATCTCACTTTTCCGGAATAGTAAATCTCTAACAATAAAGACGCGACAAAAATTGATGAATTACAGCGTGTGGTATTAAAAGGTCAACTCCACTATTAATATCAAATTGAGACTTAAATTTACTGCTACGCAAATGGACAGTTTTTTATACAAAACCAAATAAATCATTTTTGGGTAAATGAATGATAAAAACCGAGATAATAGACTGTGGCAGGTTTTCATATTAAATTTAGATTTCTGCAAAAAATAATTATTTGCACATATTGACTAACATTAACATAGATCCCTCACTTATGTCAACAAAATTTTAAATAAATTCAAATTTATTAATTTAAAATTGGGTCAAAAAGTCTAAAAAGTTTTCATATATACATTTTTCAAAAATCAGAATTTAATTTTAAATAAATATTTTATGAATTAAGAATAAAAAATTATTATTTTAAAATCATAGACGGTTTTTTTGTTGTTTGAAAACTACTGGCGATATGATTGCCCTAATAAAAATTTTAAGATAAAACTAAACACAAATTCTTAAATTTTCCATTTGATTATTGATTATTTATATTCTTTAGTAATGGTTTGCCAAATAATTTTACTTGTTAATTAATTTTTAATCCTTTGGCTAAGACTTTGAAATTTAAATTGATTAGAATAAAAAATTGAAGTTTGATGCACAATCTTTAAACTTCAGTTTGCGATAATAAAAATAAAATACAAATCGTTATCATACAAGTATATTAAAAATCTAACCCTATTTTGAAATATAAGATTTGATTTTAGATTCAGGTTTGGTGTGTTTTATCTTTTTTATTTAATTAATTTATGCTCTAAAAAAATCTTTAAGAAATAAATCTGTGCGAGAGCTTAAAAGTTGTCGCTTTTTATTTTTTAAATAATATTTATCAACTATTCTAGAAAATTGATTTCAGTTTATACTGTATTATTGAAATAAATGTTTAATATCATGCACTTTTATTTATAAGGGAATAAATGTATGGATATTTTTCTACATTTAACGGAACACAAATACAATCACTGGTAGTTAGCTATTAATTTACAATAGCAAAATATTAAACTAAAATTTTTATTTTAATAATTTTATTTTTTTTGTTTTGCTTTTGAAAAAATTAAAAATATTATAACATAGAAAGTTTATTTTATAAAATACAAATTAGTTCCGATATACTACGCCTAAATAAATAAATTTAGAATTAAGAATATACAATTAAGCTTAGTTGAGATAACTTAATATTTCATAAACCCGGCTTACTCTGAGACATTTTTGATTTAAGTTTAAATCCAAAATATTTCATAGTAATGCTTTTACTGATTTTGAAAATTCTGAAGTTGCAAGTAATGACGATACTAAACTCTAGGTTCAATTTTTTATTTTATATTTAGATAAAATATTTGCCCTAAAAGAAAAAATGAAATTAAATATTACAATATAAAATTTATATAAGTAATCAAATACTTTTTAAAATAAACACAAAATTTAATGTATTTTATATTTCAAGTGAATTTATGTTTCCCATGAAATAATAATTAAAACATAATACTTCTGTATGTAATGATTTTAATTATTTATTTCATAAGTTTGGTTGAAAACATAAACGTGTGCTGAAAAATGTATTGTTGGTAATAGTCGAAAAACCCGCTACGAAGAAAAAAAATCGAATTTTATTGCTTGCGTGTGATTCAAAGATTTCCTGAAACGGCAATATGCGGCGACAGAACCAATGAGTTTATTATTTTTACTTTCATTTTTATCTCTCTAATAAACTTTTTGATTTTCTCGTATTACACAGTATCATCGGATTATTTGTGTGCGTATTGTACGTATACCTCGGATTTTATCTTCTCTACCAACTTTATATAGCCTTTCCCCTTATTAAAATCGGATCGATGCTAGAGTTGTATTCGCGTTCCAGATATTCTTTGATACATTAGAACCTCGCTACTGATACAGTGTTAGCCATTAATTTATTTTTTTGCCGATGGATATCTTTCGCGGTTAACAAATTATTTCTTAGCTTTGTATCGATATCTCGAAGAATTTAAAATAACAACAATAAATTTAAAAATAGAATGAACTCTAAATGAACAAATCGTTATAATATTTCGAAACAGGAGATTCAACTGTAAAAGACAATACTTTCGTTTTTCTTTTTGCTTTTCCTAATATGATCCTCGTGTTGCTGAGCAAAAGTTTTGAAAGCGGTGTTCGATGCTTTGAGCCTTAATATTATATTATTTGTTAGTGAACGAAGTTGTGCAGAACAGAGTTATAGTATTGGATAAAACTGAATCGAAAGCATCACATTCTCAGCCTTAAGCACGTACAGTATACTGTATATTAGTGACGTTCCGCTGCTCATTAGTGGCAAAAATATAGATCCGAAAATAGAGAAGAGATGAGAGCACTCTTTATATATAAGAGCATTGATTTACCATGTCATACATAGTTTGAAAAGTGGCGTAAATATTGTATATAACCAGACATACTTCGCTACTGCTTTAGCAGTAGGAATACTGAACGCAAGTCTATACGGAAAACGGTAGAAACACAAAAAATATTACCAACATTTGCGCGATTATAAATCATATCTATCACAAATCACCTTTAAATAATAATGTAAACATTTTTCTTTTTCGTTTCGCATTTGTTCCGATTTTTCACTTTTATTTATCGATTTAATGTTTTTTCTCAATCTTTACTAAATATATTTGTTACGTAATTAACGATTTTGCACAAACTAAATGAAATTTTCAAATTTTTCTTTTCCCCAAAAAATTACAGTGAATGTAAATTATACTAAAAAATTTATAGGGTCTGAAATTTTTAGGCGTCATTGCAGAATATGCTGTTAAGTTAAGAACATATTCTCATTTTTAGATAAAAATAGAAAACTCGCCCAAAGCTATATGTAATGGTAATGAATTGATAACGATATATACTCATGGTTAGGAGAATGTCGCTACAAAAGACATGTACGGCAGACAAGATTATGGAAAGAGAAAAAAGGGAGCACTGGTCATCTGGGAACAAATTAGCTAAAAGTTGTTTCCTTACTGCGATCATAATGTCATCTTATCAGTTCTTGATGGCTGTGTGTTGGCGTCAATTGGCTATCCATATGGGTGGCCCACTATGATTCACTACATTAACCAAGAGGTATGTCATACATGAACTATTGCTTTCAAGTTAACAAACATTTGGTGGACCTATTTTGCAAATGCTGAATAATTAACCATCAAAGGGTTTTACACATAATGAAACAGACAATTGATTGTTAGATAATGCGCAACTTCTTCCGCAACAATTTTAGTTGCATATGAATATTGTTTTTGGAAATCTCGAAAATTTTAGTTTACGTATTCGTAATTCACTGCTTGCCATACTATCATATCTGACAGAATTTTGTTTTGCTTTTATTATAAATTTACCATAAAATTAATAAATTAATTCTATTTAAAGAAACGTTAAAAATAAAAACTGTTTTTTTAAAACAAAGAAGTGAGTTATTTATTACATGGGAAAAGTTTACACCTCGTCGTCAACTCAATTCAGAGACGACGAGCTCGTTTGACACATCCCTCCTGAAATACATAATTAAAGTTTAACCATATTTAAAAAGCGTGGTTCATGTAATAAGCAAAAACATTCTTTTCACTATTTTTTTACATCCTCTCTTTTCTGTTTCATAATTTAAAAACTTCGAGCGAAGATTTTTTTTGTGGGTTTTAATGCGTCTGAAACGAACGCAATACGTTTGATACGTAGTGCTAAATTGTATTGTCAATGGCGCGTTCATTAGTGGCGACGACGTGTCCACAATACATATGTTTCCATTCTTGTTCATCTTTGTTCCACTTCTTTAAACTTATGTCTATCACTTTTCTTTAACTTTTTCTCCATCTTTATAGTATTCTAGTATTGTGGCGATACGCTCAATGCTTTTTGCAAATCTTTACAAAACTGATACTCGACACTGCAATCGATGGATAGTACGCTTAATATGGACCGGCAGTGATATCTCGAAATCGTCATCAAATCTTAAAATCGGATTTTTATCGATTGTTCTATTATTTACCATAAGTTAAACTTCAGATTTATAATATCAATTTGGAACCGTTTTTGGCGATAGTCTGGCGTAAAACATATTTATGAGAACAGAATAGAAGCAAAAAGAGTTGTAAAATGTTGCCTATTCTGTCACTGCGGATGACATATCGCCCCAATTGCCTACCAGTGAACCAATGAGTCCAGTAAGTCCTCGAGCTGTGACTCAAATTTCCGGCTCATCATATGATAGCGGAATTCGTCCGTACAAGTCTGCAGTGACATTCAATTCACGCCCCATTCCGGTCTTCGCTGCAGCGATCGGTGGTCACAATTGTAACGTTACATAAATAGTCGCATACATGTATAACCCAGAAAACTCTTGTCTGTTCGCTCCTAATATTTGAGGAAAGTGTAAAATAAAACCTGAAATTAAGCGACACTGAAATTAAGTAACGCGTCTCCTAAATTTTTCGGAGCTCATCGCTCAAAATGAATTTTGCCAGAACCAGCAAAACAAAGAAATCTGTTTGTTACCAATGGTGTCAACTTTGATACGTTATGTCTAAATGCGTGCTGTTGTTGTTGCGCTACGAATGTACTGTTTGTGTGCACTTTATTCTTGTTTGGTGTGTAGCACATTATATTCAATGCCCGTTTTTTTGATATATTTGCAGCGAAATAAACGAGTTTTTTGTGTTTAGAACACACAAAAATCGCTTAATTTGCTTAACTTATCAAACATAATACGCCTTCATTCTTATTTGTATGCTGTTCACTAATTAAGTAATGCTTTCAGAAAATTTGGGTTTTTGGCTACTTGTACACGAATCAGTTGAATAATTGCGAGCAATAATAAAAATACTAGAAAAGATAAATGATAGTATATCTTATTTTTTAATTTTTTTGTGCGAAACAAAAAATGTCTAAAAATATGCGCTGACTTAAGACTTTCTAGTGCTTTCGTTTCACGACGCATAAGCAAAAAACCGCATTCATTTTTCACTGTAACAAAAATTTATGACAGAAATGTTTACCGCAGATATTATTAAAAACTTGACCACACATTTAGTGGGGGAACATATAATTTATATAAAGTGCTCTAATAAATAACGCACGAAGACTCGTAATGGATTGAAGAAAATTATAATTTTTTATTGCTTTCGCATATTTTACTTTACTCTTGAACTCCACACACAGGAAGTGCGACGAATTATTCATTGAGATATTATAACTAAAACGAAAATGCGTGCTATTAAACGCCTGATCTTGAAAATCTCAATTTCGCTTCCATTAATGCTTATTTTGAAGTGAGATTCTTGGCGTATATGCTTGCGAACCTACTTTTACAGACATTAATTATAGTTTATTTTAAGGATGATTTTGTTTCGAATCATTTCAAACCTTATCTATACTTTAGTTAATTACTTAATTGTGAATTATACTATCTTATAAAATTATACAACTGTAAAATACTGGTTGATTTTTAAAAATGGATTGATTGTTTAAAATATTTAATAAAACTTTTTGTATAAATTAATCACAATAAAGAAAGTTCGCAGTGTAAAACAGCATTTAATTTTTTCTATTACTAATCGATTTTGTTAGCTCAGTTTGAAATATGTCTAGCTATTGAGATGTCCAGATGTATGGATGTTGTAGTTTATAAAGACACGTCGGCCTGAAAATTAAATTTTAATTCATATAGAAGAGAATGAAATACTAAAGAGGGTCTTTATTAAAGCTCAATAAGAATGTTCGCTATTCTTTAAGTATAAATTTAATTAAATTTATCTAATTTAGTAGCATTTCTATTTTAAACTTACTTTGGCACGCATTTACTGTAGTGTTTTTTCGTATTTCGTATTCATTTCATACAGTATTTATAATCAAATTTTAGTTTTAAGAATATGCTAAAATAATAGGGAGTTAACTCAAACCTAAAAATTCGGTTACTAACATAGACTGCCTTGTGAGTGAAAAACTCTATAAAAGGAAAATTAAAAGTATATCATCGATAAAAATTCAACAAACAATTGAACATATAAAATGCGTTTTTTAAAAACAAACTTTTTTGAAATAATCATAAAAGTAGAAAATCTGTGAAATTTTAGTGCAAAAAATCATAAATAACAACAATATTGGTATCTTAAAACTTAATTTTTAATACAATTGTTACAATTAAAGGTATAAAATAAGCAAATGAATAAACTAATACAAGTTAGTATAGGTTGAAATAGTTATCTCCTCTTCGATAATGGTTTTCTCTTCGTCACAATTGATACTATTAATAAGATGACATTCGCTTAGTTCAGCCAACGACTGGCACTCTTGCACGATATGCGGTCCCAGACTTTGCTGCTTCAATAAACTTCTTCTCCACTTTGCGCGTTGATTTTGAAACCAAACCTACCAATAAATATAATTAAAATGATTATTCGCGTATAGAATACTTAATAACGGAAATGGACATCATATACATAGTATATGGCATACCGTAATGTGATTTATGCGCAATCATTTACTAATGTGTAAACAGTTTACGTTTTTAACATTAATTATGTTAAACACAGCAATGAAAATAAAAATTAATAATCGTTTTAAGCGAGTCTGTTGTTCGCTGCAGTTATGCAGCAATATATTATAGACTTATATTGTTTTTTAGCGGTTTTAATTAAAATCGAAAAAAAACGTACAGTAAAAGTAAAATCTAATCGTCTTTTAGCAGATAATATGGAGCAAACATTTTTATTTATACGCTTTCGTTATAAATATCGTGAATGTAATTATAACCACTATCTTTAAAGGTTTGCAAAAAAAGGTTGTAAAAATAGGAAAATGCAATTGTAAAGTGTAATTCATGAATTTAATCTATTATTATTATCATACCTGAAGAACTCGCTTTGAGAGACCTGTTTTCATAGACAATTGCTTCAAGTCTTTTGAATCTGGATTATGGTTGAGGTTAAAGTATGCCTTCATTGATCGCAATTGTTGATGTTTGAATGACGTGCGATTTCGTTTCGCTCTTTTTACTCCCATCGACGTTAATGATGATAGTATCGATGATGATGGCGAACAAGAAGGTGAGATCGTAAGCGAAGCGCTGCTAGTTTTCATCGCATAACACACTAAACAAATCATATTTAATTATTTCTGATTCGAGGTATAACTGTTAATTAATTTTTTTTATGTTTACGAAGTTTTTATATCAACAGTTATAAATTACCACAAAGAATTTCGTAGTTTTCATCATTTTTTAAAAGGTATATCGTTTTTACGGATTAATTTATAATGAAGCATAAAAAAGAGTGAAACGCAACCTTAAACGATACTAAGTAAGCTTATATCTAAACTGAAGAACATGTAAGAGATTAAAAGCCGCGGAGAAAATATAATTAAAGAAAAAACATTTTAAATTGATAATTATAAATACTACCATAAGCTGTATGTGTAATATATAGGTATAAAACGGAGAAAAAACCTTAAAAGGTGTAACTTAAAAGAAGTATAATAGTGAGAATAGTAACTTTCTAATATTATCATAACAACCTTAAGGGCAGTAACACGAATCCCCATTGAGATAAGGATGTGTTTCGGCAGCTCTGCCATAAAACTACCTCAACTAAAAGTTTCTCTCTCTCTCTCTCTCTCTCTCTCTCTCTCTCTCTCTCTCTCCTCGTCTTTCGACAATAGTTGCTGGTTTTGCAATGACAGAACAGAAGAGAAAACACACTTATACATTTGAATAGGTTGTGCATTCAATTGTTCCCACTTGTGTATTGTGCTACTCTTTTTCTCTTTTTACTTGCTTTTTTCCGGTTGCCTACATTTTAATACAATGAGTTGTAGCGCAACCGATGGAAAAGCTAGAGAGAGTGAGAGTAGAGAGAGAAAGACGAGAAATGAGGGTAAAATAGAGACCACAATGTCAATGATTTCGTATTTTAGGGTAAAGTTTGAGTTCATGTCAAATGTGACTGTGATTTTTTGTGAGATTCTCTTTTTATTATTCCCTATATTGAATATTATCGAAAAATATATGCATTGTATTTCATATATGGCGACATTCTCATTCTCCATTCATGAATCGATGCGTTCATTACAAATAACTTACACGTGCCTTACTTTTCCCACGAAACAAAGTTCGGCGGCAAAACGCATCAATAACCGAAACTAAAACATATACTCGAACGCATTGAAGTATTGAAGTACTACTTTATAAAACCAAATAACTCTCTTCTATTACAACAAAGCGCTACTCTATAATCATAACTTGTTCGCCATCTAATTGGGGGCTAACGTAAGACTCGTATTTAGCATTATTGTGTGCGTTCAAAAGGAGTGTCATTTAATATGGAGTTAAGTACATATCGCGCAAAACAAACCTACAAGTATTGCGAAATTTATTTTAGATATATTAATTGATTGGAAATGTGTGCGCAAAAAAAATAAACGACTTTTCCTATTAAATTCAAATTTATTTTTTACGTTTACGCAGGGTTTATCTTAAATAGTTTTAATCGTAAAACAGGCTCCTAATGGATTTCAGACAACATTTTCTCATTGATTAGACTATTTTTATAAAGAAAACACAATAAAATCGTGGTCTACAATGATTTACGCGATCAAACCGAATTGAGGTTAAAACTAATAGCTGTAAATATAGCCGCAAGCATATAACCAACTATTAATTTCCTTCCTTTTAAAACAGACACCGAAACGATTTCCTTTTAAAAAAGTAAAATATAAAACTTTGGTAAATAAAAGTTAAACTATATTTAGTTACTGTTAGCCGAACCAATTTAAACAAATACTCTGGTTATTTTCGCATCGCTAAAGAGCTCACTAATTAAGTAGGGATTAAACGCGATCATCATCTCCGGCGAACAATTGAAGACATTTTTATTTATTGTTCACTACAAACTACTTGTAGTAAAGCGGATCAAATGAAAGTGTTTGATTACACAATAAGATGGTGACAGTCTTCGAAAAGCGGAGAATACTAGTAAAAAGTTGGCGTTTGGTTGGCACGAGTGCATGACTTAGCGGGAGATTGGGTATTATTATACAAAGTGACTGCGACTGAAAGCTGATGAGAACCACTCAAAGAGGATTATCTCCTTTTTAGAGAAACATTTTCTGACAAAAGTGAAATTGATTTGTAAGATTATTTGGGTCGCAAAATAATGGTAGCCAATTGGCATCGGTATCAGATATCACAACATATGCCATCATAATCGGCTTATATTTTATGCCCTATACAAATATGTACTCAAATTATTTGCTATATTATTATTGATAACACACGAAATGCATCAAATAACTGTATTTTCCCATTTTGTTTAGATTATCTAACAGTAAAGCTAAGCTTGCGCAAACATTATGAACAGTACGAACTTTTTTTGGGTTCAGTTAGTTTAGCAGTATATATATGCGACCTATAAATAAGTTGTTACTTATTCAGACATTTCGCAGCTAACACTTACATTTATTAAACTTTGTTTTAATCTTCTTTCTTGCCTTTAGTTTTGGTTTATATTGATGACGATCTTCAATCGATGCATTAGTATCACTGTTAACGAGTTCTTTATCTCTATCACCATTAACTAATAGTTGAAAGTGATATTTACAATAAATCGTGTTATGATGTTTGCCAAAATAGTCTCCTTTTGTCAACTTAACGTTACACGTATCACATGTAAAACAATCGACGTGATAATACTGACTGTCGCTCGTGTCACTGGAGCTATTAATCCTCATAACTAATTGTTTTGGCTCTATTGGTAACGTACATCTCACGCACTTTTGCCACCAAAATAACTGGTTTCAAATATAAAACATTATCGCGTTTTCCTTTTAGGTTTTTAAATTAATACTACGCAAACACACGATTATGTAAAATTTAAGCATCGATCAAATTGTATAATAGTTTGGATGCATTGTGTGATTCAATTATTTTTTAAAGCAAACTTTTCTATCTATTTCTCATAACTTTTATCTAAATTTCCTAACTTTTCAATGTATCAATTAATAATTTATTTATTTATGCTATAAATTGAAAAATTGAAAAATTATTGAATCGATAGTTGTTCCAAATGTTTTTAAGATTGGAATTGAAAAATTCAATGAAATTCATATAAAACTGATTCGAATACATCTACTAGTTTTGTTGGGACAATAATTATTATATTAATAATAAATATTTACTTAACAATAACGTCACACAAATACACATACCTTATGATAATCGGGTTTGCAGTAAATAAGTCCATCTCTTGAAAAGCAGGTTAACTGCGATTCTAATAGTTGCCCGCAATGGCAACACTTGAGACAATGACAGTGCCATTGACGGTCGACCGCTACTAAATAATAGCGATCCGATATCGCATCGCCACAACCATCGCAATGTGATATTTTCGCATTGTTTGTTTGGCTTCGCATTTCTTGATTTTGCATTTTTATTGCCACAGGCATTCTTTAATTATAATCTCGTCTATAATCACGCAAAATATACGAATATATTTACGAAATTCATTTTACAAACTCTGCTCAATGGGTTTAAATACTCTGTGTATTCTCTAAAAAATCTAAAAAATAAATGTATTTATATTTAAATAACAACGCTTCTAAATGTTGACATCAATTTATTTATTTCTGAAAAAAATATCACACATTGCGATATAAGATTTTCGTCACCACTACTCCTCCTTTTTTGTGGAGAGAAAGACGCATTTGAGAGACTCTCGCAGAGCTTCTTCCGCTTGAAACAGCGCTTATCACTTGCGTGGTAGACGATGTCAAATACTGTGAGCGCGTTCGTTCTAAGACAAGTCACAAGCCTATCGAACACCTACTAACGCCAAATGAAAGCTTCGCAACACCTTATCATTTTAGTACATCAAACTAAACTTTTTTTATTTCACTATATCAGCGTATTGTTAACATAGGTAACCAAAAAATTTTTGCTCAAACATTTTTTGGTTTTTATTTAAAATTTATCGTCTCGAAAATTACACTTTAAATTGATTTTATAGCAATTAAACATTATTTTTTGATATTTTCCAAGTAAAGAAGCAGTCTTAAGAGCATTATTATTATTGCAGAAGTACTCAAAATTCATTATTAACTACAAAAGGAAATAATAAATATTAACATATCTTATTTTGATTCAGTGATGCGTGACTTTGCTTTAAATTATAAGACAATATGTAAAAAATTTCATTCAATACCACATATCTTTCAGCATAATCGAAGAAAAACAGGTTTCCGGTATAAAGAATGCATTCGAACACTATTATTATTCTATTAATTATTGTTTTAATATTGATAGCAAAAATCGCATATTTTACGCATTGAGTAAATTAAATAAATTATGGTAAATAGAAAAATAAAAAAAGCAAAGCACTATCGTATACCAAAGGTTAGGTTTTGTCACCGAATTTTTACGGAATTTGTCGGTATATATAAATATATATTGTTCGTTGATAACAATACTGTAATAAAATCTAATATTTTAATATAAATTACCAATGCATACATATTTATAAAACGCTTAAATTAATTTAGTAGACCTTAAATTATATAACGCGATGTCCACATAAATATATGTATAGATTTGACAAATACTTAGTATTCAAAGAATGTTCAAACTAAAGCATTTGCGCAAGAATTAGTGTAGTGACTAAAATAATGCGAAATACTGTCTATATTTTGATAGATATTATGTCATTAAATGTTAAATATGAATAAGACAAATGAGCCAAACAAACGTTCACTGATTTCCAGTGATGGCAATGATGGCACAGCGATGGTAACGCGTGCTTTCGAGTGTCGTCGCATACATTAACGCAACCAAATATGCGTGCATTGATAATTAACTCGTTTTATTTTTTAAAAAAGTAAAATCTATTGTATTTGAAACAAGTTATCTCTCGATTTGCTACAATTCATACGCAATACACATTGAAGTGTGTACTTTATTTAAATTGATATTTGATAGCGTGTGAAACCGATCCAACAAATCGAGACGAAATACCACTTAAATGTAGATAAAGTGAAATCGTTTAATTTTATGATATATGATACGTAATAATTTAACGTTACATTTTATCAGTACGATTATTGTTTGTATTAGCAAAGTTTAGCGCCATAATAAATATTTTACGCTTTGTTTGCTTCCAGTTTAGTTGTTTAAAATAATTTAAATCTGAGGTGTGGTGAAAATCCACATTTCTTGTTTGTCTAAATTTATTATTGTATACTATTGTAATATTCGAGTATTAAAAAGTTTTTACTACATAAATTATCATTCACTTGGGTGAAAATTCTAACTTTTGTAACCGATATAAGTACAAACCTCCTTTTTATTACTTTAAACTTTTGTAATCAGATAAGAGAGCACTCGTAGAAAAATAGTTTTGTCTAAATTTTAACAGAAAGGTAATGTTCAGTCTTACAGTAAATATAAAAATGGCAACTTACCCTATTATCTTAAAATATTAAATATTTTGTAAACAAACATTAGAAACTAGACATTATTGCATAATTTTTATTCTTAAAAATATTTATCGGTTCACTGAAAATATAAATCAAACTTTTATTGCATTTATATTTTACGATTTGATTTTAGCATTTATTTTATTTAACCGCGAGAATATTGTGTAAACATATTCCTTTGCATTAGACTAGTAAGTGATAACAAGGCCAAGTGTGTCCCAAATACTGCTAACCCCAGCTTAAACAACTTTAATTTTTAACAGCAAAATCATCTATTAAAACGTTTTTGTTAGTCAAAATTTATACTTACGACTCACACAAATGAATAAAACTCACGTGATTTTTCTTTGCCAAAACTTTGCATTAAACGTCAAATTTGTGAGGACCCGCGGGCGGCCTCTCATTTCGGCCATCCGTCTACTTTGCAACTTTTTTGTTTATATTTTCCAGTAGTGTTTACGGTAGCGCTATATAAATATATTAGTGAGGTTTTGGCAAATAAATTTTTATTCTCACTTTTTTATTTAATAGCGTTTTATTGCACGCTAAAACGTTTAGAAAAAATAAATAGTTTATAGAGTGCAACAACTAAAGGCAATATGACTTTTATCTTTCTATAGTTTTCGTTACTCGCGGGCATTTAAACATTACCTGTTAATCGCTGATCAGGTTCGCTGATTATGGCGCACTTATCAGATTAAAAAATGGTTGGGAATTGCGTCGAATTTAGGGGCATATCCTATTATATATTGTTTAATGTTTTATTGTTGAAGCATAAATTATTTTTATTCAAACCCGATAAGAAAATTTTAACGCAACGCAATTTAGATATTTATATAAAAAATCGAGAGTTAGGGAGAGAAAAAATTTATCAAAACATGTTATATAAACGGTTTGGCGCCAGTGTTTACCAAAAAAAGCAAAAATAAGAAGAGAAAAGTTAAGGTTTGATGTAAATTACTCTTTTTTCTCTCTTTAAGAGTCTCACTCGCATAACATCGCATCGTTTTCATTTACCGTGTGTATCATACATAATAGGCTTCATGTAAATAGAAATCTGACGCAAAACCAACAGAGAATCTTTTGATGATTCGCCGAAGTGTTTCTTTGCTTTTGCACACAAGCAAAATATCATATATTTTCGTCAAACATACTTCGACTGCTATTTATTTCCTTAAAGCATTTTGTAAAATGATATCTTAGAATAGACTTTTTAAGAATAATTGTCAAAATAATGTTAAGTCTCTTTAATATGTTTTCAACGTTTATATACAGAGTTTGGTGTTCTTCGCTATGTTTTCATTATATCTCCCGAACTTCGTTAGATATATTATAAATAAAACATTTCAAAACAAAATAAATTTTACCATTAGCTACCATTAAAGTAATTTACTAAACCAAGTACTGTATGCTGATTTATAATACAGTATTTTGGCTAAAATAATTTAAAATTAGTTAAGATTGCTACAAACATAGTCTGCTTATTTTCCAGTGTTTAGGTTCACATAAAAATATTCTTTCGAATAAAAATCTATATGTATTTTTTTGCATGCATAGGCACAAAGGAATTTCTGTACAATAACTAAATTCCGGGGTTTACTCTTTTTTAATACGTTTACAATCACCAACTATTTTGCAATAAAAACAAATTATCTGTATTCTAATAACGGTGTTCCAGAGGATGTACAATAGATCAAATCAAACTAACCTAACCGAACTTAACCTTACGGTTTTATCCATTCTAAAATAGTGTGAGAATGAATTATTTTAGAGTTCACCCTAATTTTAGTAAAATCTTATGGCGCACTACACCAACCATCGGTTTCATTGTAAATCATTTTAATAAATATTTTAATCTTTTTCGTTAAAAGTTATTATAGAATGCGTTCAAAAACATGTTAAAACAAAATACAGAGCAAGTGCTGCCATCAATTAGTATCAGACTGTACTGTAAATCGTTTATTTTTGCGTGAAAACAGTTTTCAAAAATGTTATCATTGTTTTCCGTATGTAATATTAACTTAAATCAACTATCGGTTTGTTTGCTCGCAGAAAACTGTTTGGATGGGAAAAAATCGGTGACATTAAACGTGTTGACCAATCGATTGGAGTTAGCATTCAGCGGACAAACATTGTCATTCGTATTCGATGATTGCGTGGAATTAGTTCCACAAACCACCAGACAATTCAATGTGCTAACAATTAACCGAAATCATGCCGAATCCACCACTTATCAGATATCGTTTACGATAAACGTGAAATTAGGTAATTATATTTATTGTTATAATATTCATCGTATAATTTACTGATTGCTGTATACAATACTAGCTGTGGTGAAGCGAACTCTCAAACCTGACATACTTGTGCCCGTAAATCATGAATTACTTGATGATTGGATATTTTGTCACAATCATAATCATAATCATAATGACGACGACGAACAAGAATCGGTTAGCGATCGTTCAAAACCATCGGCAGATCATAACGAAAATACGGAACGATTGGGCGTGTGTACGGACGAGCAAAAACGATTTCGGTTTACGGATCTGAATCAGATAATACGCATGTTTTACGATAATAGTAATTCGCAATATCTTTTTGAATGCGATAACAGACGTTCAAATTTAATTATCAAAGTAATTAATCCGAACGCTATATCGTATAACTTTTGCGCGAATGAGTTAAACCACTCGGAGTCGATGGAAAATATCGAATTAAATTGTCGTAACATAATGAACGTTAGTTATAAATTGATTAAAATTGAGGACCAAATCGATACGGATTTAGCAGAATTGTCGCGATATCGGCTATCATTTCAAGTGGAATGGTTTCCGCTAACTTCGCAACTTTTTTCGTCGTTAACGCGAGCTTTGATTTTATCGACAAAACGTATATTACCATTGGATGCGCGTTTCGACGCTCATAATCAATTCGTTTATGGATATCTTGATTTGGTATCAATTTTTGTTTGACATTCATTATTAATAGTGAATAAACATACGCGTCTGACATGACTTAATTATAGCGAAACAATGTCGGAATATAAAACTGTATTATAGTGCGCTTGATTTAATAAAACAAAGAGTTAAGCATATGATTTTTCGTTGTTATTTAATTTATTTCGGGCGAATAAAATTGTTTTCATAGAATCGATAGAATAAGTCACTGTAATTCAATTATCGACCAAACATTTTTTGTTCGCTTTACTATATTTCGCGTAATTATGCGAATTGAATTTCTTCGGTTCACCAATTTTTATTTTTGCTAATACTCTTGTTTTTTCCTTTTCTCAATTTTGACACAGTAGTAGTTTAAATATTTTTTTTTGAATATGAATTTTATAAAATACTTCGCATAATTTTTTTGTTCGAATGATTTCGAAGAATGTTTTTGATA
This sequence comes from Phthiracarus laevigatus, assembly GCA_034700185.1. Classification (NCBI taxonomy): domain Eukaryota; kingdom Metazoa; phylum Arthropoda; class Arachnida; order Sarcoptiformes; family Phthiracaridae; genus Phthiracarus; species Phthiracarus laevigatus. Next base: position 19,280 of record JAQIXJ010000217.1, read on the forward strand.
TCTAATATTTGAAATTATTTAAAAAATTTAAATTTATCACCAATAAAGCCTTTAATTGGCCCATAAATAAAAACGATGAGGCGTAATGTAGCAAGTTTTATAAGCCGACACTTGCTCTAAAGCTGATACACCTGAGAAACACGATTGTGTTCTGTTCCGTAAGAGTCATAATAATAACCGATAATTGATAACCGTTACATATTTAATATTTTTATTAGAAGCGAAGATTTTTAATGTTTTTTTAAGATAAATAATACTAAATATTTGTAATTTTAAGAATAGTTGGAAATTTTGCAATGATTTGTGCCCCAAATTTCAGTAAATAAGGTGATTTGATCCATATAATAATATGTTTGAGAGATAACATAAAGTTTAATCGACGATTCATTTACGAATTTCATTAAAAGATGGCAACTGTAGAATTTAGTCGTTTTTACAGTAAAATGTTAAATTTTATTGATTATAACCGCTGTATTCAACAAATTGAATAAAAATATTTTTTAAAGCGCTGTTTATCTGTTTTATATTAACTTATTAAGAACACTTGTTGGCTATTGTGCAATATGTTAGGCTATGCTGTTCTAAGCCACACATTCATTCATCATTGTTGACTCATGGGAGGAAAAGAATAGATTTCTTTGCTGCTTGTGTTATGAAATAAATCAATAAAAATTTAAACACTTTATTTAATAACGGAAATGTAATGCGCGCTTGTTTTTTTAATTAACTCTCCAACTTTGGTGTCAATCATTCGTTGGAACGCATGATTAAATCTATTAAATTTAGTTTAATGTCGGAACGAACGCATTATTCAAATTTATATCTAGACTATACGGTATAGGGTATATCTAGCACATTCAAATATCGATTGAAAGCCATCAAATTTAAGCGATATTTTTAAATAAAATTTTTAAAAGGAGTGGTCAACATTTCTTTCTATTAGCCATTATCTGTTTATGTGACTTAACTTATTAAAAAATTCGTTTTTCAATAAAAATAAAGTGAAAATAAATAAATATATTTTTGTTTCTTAATCAATTAAATAGAAAATTTTCTTTCAGATTTTTGTTTTTCGTAATTAAAGCCAATTTTTATTTTGTTTCTGTCAGCTGTAAAAAAATTTAATTTTATAAATTAAATTTATATGACAACTTTTTTAACTTTATATTGAATAAAAATATTAAAATACATATTACAGTAATAATATAAACTAACGTATGTATTAAAACATGCATTTTATTATTATAACTATAACTAATTTAAATTAAAATAGTGATTAATTTAAAAATAATTTAATTTGTCTAATTTCATCAAATAGTAACAAATCGCATATTATTAATGAGATCTGTTTTGAAAATAATTCCCAACCCTTTACACATAAATTACTATAATTTGCGTTTTCATATGATTGCTTTTAGCGTTTATATCGTACTTAATCATTGATTACAAACTTGGTTTGCCCAACCAATCACTCTTAAATATCATTGAAAGTTCTGGAAGGCTACTAATACATATGCCATTCAAAACGTGTCATTAATCGTCGATTATTTTCTCATAAAGGAAGTCTCTGTTCTTATAAATTAACTTATTAATTACATAGAAAAATTGATGTTTTGACTTATACGGTTATTAACTAAATTATGATCACACACAGAGATATGAACATCAAAGTTTGACAGAATTAATCCAAAAACCAGTCAATAATGAGGGTTTATAAGTGGCGAAGATTTACATATAATTTATATAAATAATTTTTTTTCATATTTTAAGCTACAAATGAGTTAGATTTGCTAAAATTGCTCAAATAATATACTGTAATATAAGGTACAGTATATACTGGAGTAATAAAGTTAATAATTGTACTGTAGTTCTTTTGTTTTGTTTATCAATTTCGCTTAGAGTACCATTGAGTTAGCGGTTTCTTTGCAATTAATTCTTTTAATAAGAATTAATATATACTTTCTTCTAAGGTTAATTTTTCTGTTTTCTTCGAGCTAACAATAATTGGAATTCATGGAGTTTTAAAACTTGATTTTAATCTATTTATTACAATTCACTCAAAAATCGGCTAACTGTATAAAATGTTGTTCGCAGTTAATTTAACTAATGGAATACTACTGTAGATTTCCACATATGTGTAGATAATACTGTATAGTTGATGATCAAATGTTGATTCACGTGTTGTGAATGCAGTTGTAATAAACTATACTATTCTTTTTATTGAGTTTATTTTTTGTAATTATTGTCTAATTTCGGTCTATATTTTTATTTACCAAATTCTTCCCATCATTAAGTTTATTGCTACTAATTAAGCGTTAATTGAAAATAACAAAAGTTGTTTTATTATTACTGTACAGCTTTTTTACATATTGTATGCTGCAGTTTTCACAGCTTACTTTATAGGTTCTCAAAACTTTCATTATATTTCAAGCTGACAATGGTGTGACTGGTAAGAGCAACAATATTTCGTCTCTAAAGACGTTACAAAAGAGTATGAAAATAATATTTCAAATCTTTATTTTGACAGTAAGCCCTCGCGATATCGATCAATATATATATATGTATAGACCATTTGTCATAAACCGTGTATGTTCTTATTTAGCCATCTATTATTCTATTATCTATAACTTACGCGTTAGCTTACTAGTAAACTAGCTGTGAAATTAGACACGATAGAGGTGTTACTAATTTGTTACGAAGATTTATTAATTTCATATAGAGAGTAATGATCGAAAGAGTTGCCTTATGGCTATTTTGTTGTGCAATGTGTCCGTTAATTTAAAATAATTTTTTTTTACATTTTCGAAATATTGTCGCAACATTTATCGAACCGAACTAAAGTAGAACAAAAGTGAACCTTTGAACTTTCGAGACACAGTGACTCGATTTCCATAAGGGTACGGGTTCGGTTAAATGTATACCTTTATATTTACAAATAAAATTATTTTTTAATTTTAAATATATAATAGCATAAAAACATTTATCATTGAAACATAATGGGATAATGGTATTGCTTATTCATGATTCAAATTTATCAAAGTTATATACAAAAATGTATTGGTTATATTTAAGATTATTGCAAACACCGAAACAAATCCGGTTTCCAAATCGGATCTGGTCCTGGTCATTAAAAACGAGAAAGTCCGTGGCTAATAAGTCTCAGGCTCAGGTCCAATTTTTTCATGGAAACACTCAAAAACCCGGACCTATAAACCGAACTCGAAGTTTTGCCAAACAGAATTTCTTATTCACAGATTTATTTTTCATAGTAACCAAAAAATTAATTAAAAGTTAATTATGAAAAGTCTACTTAATTATGACGTACCTATTTCTACAACGATTATTTTTACGTTAGTATATTTTTACGTCAAAATCTAATCTTTACTAACACAGTATACAGAATTTATTGTAAAATTAAGTCTCTTAACATTTAAAGCTTAACATTATAGAGTATTTCACAATTTTATGACTAAGTTATATATATTGGGTTTTGTAAATAAACTTGAAGTAAGGATAAGTGTGATAAAGATTCACAATATTTTTTTAGATACAAAAAATAATAATTTATTTTAATGCCATAAATTTTAAAACATTATCTTTATATTCGCATTCACAGTAAAAAGTTTTATCACTATTTTGATAGTTCGCACTGTAAACGTTTCTATCATCAAAGTATTCAAGTGCTTATTTATTAAATATTTATTACATTAATAGTTTACTGTGTGGTAATTTTATGGGACCATAAACTTTAAGATATGTTAGGTTATTTAGCTGGGGGTACGTTAGCCGCAAAATCACCCATCATATTACCAGCTGGATTGTAATTTGCCACAACTATTATCTTTCCCGATTTACTTTTGGCCTTTGCCACTCCTAGCTCTTCACTTGTTTTCCAGACCACTTGAGTGAAATGACCTTCGATTGGATGGAAAAAGATAAATATTTAATGAAAACAAATTGTACTGAAATGTCAAAAAGACTTTAACGTTATTGAGAAATGTCACAGTGCGTCCCAATAAGTGCGATGGGTTGTGTTCCTTTCAAACGTATTTTAAATAACGGACATCTCTTATTGCTTCTAACAATTATTTAAACATTTAATAACGGCTTTTTAAGATTATGAAACAACTAGATCTTGGAACACTCTGATTATTAGTTATTTGATTTTGGTTTATAGTCTACTCTTTAAATTTTAAATTACTCAAAAATATAAACATTATTTATTTATCTGACTTTGACAGATATATGGATTTGGGTATGTCTGTCCATCTGTCTGTCGTTGCACTTTTTATGTTAATTAAGTGATTTTGATCTTAACTTTAATAAAGGAAATATTCCACTTTCTTATTCTAATTAAGGGATTTATACATATTTCTTATGTTAATAAAGGGATTTTAAGGTCAAAAAGTACAAAATAAAATCAAAAGTGGCATAAAAGGGTCTATGTGGGACAAAATTGGCCAAAAATATGGTCAAAAGGAGCAATTAATTGGTACAAATAAGCATAATTGGGCAAAAAAAGGTCATTATTAAGGTTTTGAATTCTGTGGCATCTGCCGCTATATGCTGTAAAAAAAGTATTTTTTAGTCTCAAATTGTGCAAAAATCCGGTCAAAATGTGCAAAAGTTACCAAAAATCAGGATAAAATTAAATGGCATCTACCACTATATGCTGCAATAAAAAGATTTTCAGTTTAAGAATTTTCTGATATCTGTTCAAAATGGTCAAAATTAAGCAAATATGAATAAAATTCAGATTAAAATTTGAGTGGCATCTGTCGCATTTTGTTTTTATTTTATGGATAATTAGCCGCGAAATACTGTAGTATAAAAGCTTTAAAATGTCAAAATATAACTCAAAACTTAAGTGGCATCTGCCCCTATTGGAGTTATATTATAGGACACGGATCACTATGGCATATGCTTTTTTGTAAACTGTATAACTTAAAACATAATTTTTAGTAAAAGTAAAATAAAATAATGGGAGTGAGTGAAAGAAGTAAGCGAGCGACCATATACTAAACTATCGGGAACTAATTTTACAAAGTCAGATATTATGAACGTATCGATCTTGTTTTATTTTGTATCAGAGTTAAACTATAATTTGCTACTACATTATCTATTAATATATAATGTCCTTAACAAAATGTTCAAAATTATTGATATATGACAATCGCTTTTTATGATTGCATATCACAGAACACTGTATTTTAGTATATTTTTTATTCAGTGATTAATAATAATTTATCATTCAAAGCATATAAATATAGGTTAATATACTTAAAAATGACAATATTATATTATTCTAACTATCTTTCTATTTCGGTGTGGTTTGAATTTTTATGGAAATATATATTCATTTATGCAATAGTATTGAAAACATGAGCGAATGTGTGTTTAACTGAATATAATAGAATCTAGTTGTGAAGCAATTGATAAATATCGGATTAATACTTTTTTGTTTGCAAAATGCTAACAAAAAATTATTAAATATGTTATCGTAAGATTACTATCGCTAAAGATAAAAGCTTTTCCAAGCATTAAAAGTTAATTTAACTTCTAGCTTATGCTCGATCGTTACTTTTGGGTTTGCATTAATTAAATGCGGAGTAATTTTTTTAATTAAATAATTTTAGTTCACGTTAAATAAGAAATGTTATTTTAATTTTTCATTCGTTCGCTAACAAGTATATAATTACGGCACACATACCAGATTTCAGTGAAGTTGGCTCTCTTCCGAAAGCGTGATCTTTAATTTCTGCGTACCAATTATCGACTGGATCACGTCCTGGATTCCCATTTTTATTTTATTATGCATAATGAATAAAAAATATTGAATAATCAATAAAATTTGGTTTTATTGCGATATTTTATTAGAGTTAATTAAAAATAGTTTTGCTACCGGTATATGCCATAAAATTTTATTTGTGAATTTCTAATCTTTTTAATGCATATTGATATAGATTTTGCTGACGAAATTTTTACCTAATAATTTTTTGTTTATAGTTGATGAGAAATAAGATAATAATTATGCAGTGATTAGCCATTTATATTTAAAAAATTTACAGAATTTTTATGTATTCAATTAAATTTGGTTTTTAGTAAATTATTTTGATAATTGGCGTGAAATTGCTAGTTAAATCAGAATTTCATAATAGCTTTATATATGTTAATAGTATTTTTGCATATTAGATATGATTATCAAATTTTATGCATAACTATTAGTTTCCTGATATTAAACTTCTTCAATGGAAATATTAATTTAAGTTAATATACGGTTTAATCGCGTTGAGAAGTATTTTTTCATTTTCATTCCATTCACTCATAATTGTTTGCTTACAAAAGGTATTTATGAAACCGGGCATTATATTACAAGTAAAAAGTAATTTATTTTAAATAATTGCTAACGCTTAGCACGTATTATGGCTCGTAAAATGATAAATTGTAGGTCTTATGGTGTCAAATAAAGAATGCAGTATTTTAAAACTTTTTCATCGTTACCTGCTATTTTAAAATTAGGATCTGTCGACCATTTCATAAATATATTTTCTCCGTAGACATTGTGTGGCCTATGTTCCATTACGTCTCGTTTAGCAATATCAGTGACCCATTCTTTAGCGAATTTTGACAACTATTTTAGAACAATTATGATTATTTAATTAAATATTTATAAAAGAAATAATAGTCACATTTGAATTTTATGGTGTGTTTTTAATTAATTAATTGAATTTTTGTTTATTAACGATGCTGTATACTCGATATATTTCAGCCCATATTATGACTAAAATCTTATTTCAATTCTATGTTAGACTAATCTACGAAAAAGCATGCGAAAACATATGTTTTATAGTGTCATTAAAAATAAATGAATAAAGTTTCAAATTCCTGTGTGTTTTTTAAAAAGAAAAAGAAATTGAACACACAGTATATTAAAAATTGATGGTAAATTGTAAGAAATAATTCTTAAAGATATCGAATTTCTAAGAAAAGTAAGAAAACTTATGAATTTGACATAACCCGGCTGACGTGATGCCCGCATTAGTTTTACAATGAATCGTTGATCGTAATATATTTTAAAAATAATCCATTACACTCAAGATTTATAAGAATTTATAAGAGAGAAGTTTCGTAGAGTGTAATGGGTGAGAAAGTATCCTGTAAATTTCAAAACTGAATTAATTTTATTTTAATAGCATTATTAAAAATGTACTGAATGCTGCCAAGTGAATGCTGCTGAATCACGTCAATTTGTTAAATAATATTCTACAATCGAATTTGTAATAAGGATATTATTTAATAATTTTATTTTCAAATAAGTTTAAATTCAAATATACAAAGAGCGGACATTCAGACTCCTTTGACTCGCTCTCTGATATCGTTTGCTGACTTTCGCTTTTTAAATCTTTAAGCACGTCAGTTAGACTAAAACTGCACAAAAGTTAATATTCGCATATTTGAATTCCTATTTACACAAATTAAATATTAAGAAACAGCGTAATACACTTTATATTTCCCAGAGAGTTTTCTATTTAGATACCGAGAACATAAAAAGTTTCTTATGTACTTAAGCTATTTTAATCCCACCTTTCATATAGCATTTAGGGAAAAAAACTATATAATCTGAGAGATGATGGAAAACGTGGAGTTTTAATATTACAGTAAATCTATTTTATTTCCTCTTCTCGCTGCATATCAAGCTATTTATTCATAACTCTACTATAATTGCTGATTTAAAAATGGGTGTTATCTCCTATACTAAAAAAATCTTATCTTGAATTTAAACCAGCAGATATTAGGCGGTAAGCTGTTTATATAAACATAAAATTTTCCCATAAAAATATATCAGCATAAACATAAAAACTGCTTATTATTCATACGACGGAAAAAAATGTTATAAAATTAAAATAATATACTTGTGCTGATAATTTTAATGGTTTAACGCCGTGTTTTTCGCGATAATAATTGTGCCATTTGAGACATTCTTCGGCGAATTGTTTCTCATCGTCAGTGGCAACAGATTTTGGTGCATCCTTTGGTTTTGGCGCATCCTTTATAGCTGATGGCTCTTTGCCTGTTTTATTAGTTTTCGATCCTTTCAAAAACGACTTAATTTTTTGCTTGATTCCTTCCTCATCGGATGACGAAGAGGAAGAATCACGTCTATGGCCACTGCCACTAGACTTTTTCTTATCGTGTTCAATACTAAGCTTATCTTGAAAATCAATGGGCAATTCTTTGCCATCACTTGTATATACCGTCCTTTTGGTTGTAGAAACGTTGGCTCCTTGCGATACTTTCTGTGTTTGCACAGTTCGTCTGGTAGTAGTCTTTTTAATAATAGTACGCTCAACGCCGTCGTCACCAATTATTTTTTCTTCAGTTATAACTACATCCTCTGATTTCTCTTCGTTTCCAGTGTGACCGCCAAACTCATCTACTTTTTTTGTTTTAAACATTTTCGATCAGAAAAATTTTTAAAATTAACTTTATTAAAACAAATGATGACTTATAAAAGCTACGGTAAATATATATTTTACTGCGAATATATACGGAATAAATTGGGCTGAAAAATAATTTAGATATAAAAATATTTCTTTGAGTGTTAGTAAAAGTAGAAAAAATTTTTTCAACCAAATATCGATAGGGTTGCCGAGATATATCACAAGTGGAACAAATAACAATGACTGTATTCAATGAGTGATATCAGCAAAAAATAGCAATTTACAATAATATTTATTATGGTTTTAATAAGCTAAGATAAGGTTCTATCAATATTGCTGTATTAGCTAATTAATATACGGTATGGTAAACACTTGTACGTATAGTTGTGCTGCTATTGCTAAATATACCTTTTCGTTACTGTTATTTAATATACAAAGTATATGTTGAATGTAATTCATATTTACAACCATCAAATGCAATACGAAATGGGCTTCATTTCCGAAAGCGATATCATATCTACTTTTATTACAGATAGCGCACCGAATGTGACACATATAAGTGTTTTCCATTATTTCTTCCTTTTTGTAGCGAAAAGTATCCGCGAAAATGTCAAATGACAACCAATATTTTTCAATGATGGCATTTATCAAATAAGGATTTAGGATTTAATACTTATAATGCCTGATAAACAATATTTAATGAACCGAAGATTATGTGCAGTATTAAGATTTCAATTGAGACTTTGTTCCGTAAAAGGATACGATTAGAAATAGAAATCTTCACAATAGAGCTCATCAAATTTTTTTGTGCTTATGAGATATATAAGCGCAAATTGCGTTAAACAAGAAGAACATCCTTATTGCGAGAATTTTATAAAGAATAAGTTGTACTGTTCAGACCCTTATTATTGATTGCTTGGCTTACTCTCGGATTGCACTCCGATTGCGAAACCAAACGAGACTCGAGAGTTTACCTTTTGTTTTACCAACTTATACTGTATTTTCTAGTGTTAACTGTGCAGTACAGTGCACTGCATAACTTCAATTATTTTATTTATTTTTGAATTTATATCAAAATTTATATTTAGCTTTCTAATAAACTAGTGCTATGCGTCAAAAGATAAATAGTGTATGACTTAAATAAATAACAAATCAAATAATATATATGTGTTGATACAGCTTAAGACTAATTTTTAACAAAACAACTTTTATATAAAATTAGTGCTTATTTGCTGTTTGTTACTACAATAATCTTATAATTTCCATGTATTTTTAAGAATATACGCACTTGTGCTGTAGAGTTTTCTTTTTAGATTCTACCAGTGAATTTAAGCATAAATTAATAGAAAAATGTTATGAAAAATAACTCACGCATAAATATAAAAACAGGATTAAGCATATAAATAATATAAATTTTAATTAGAGATTGTTTTTAAGAAATTTAAAGCAAAATTACTTAATACTGTAGTGCTATCTCGGAATTCACTATAAACATTTCCCTAATAAATTATAGAAAAGCTTATAATCGCATATTTAATCATTTATGACTCGTATTTTTTGTTCAACAGAATTGCTTACTTAAGCGAAAGAATTTAATTTTAAGATACTCGACAAAGAATAAGCGTATCACGCAAACTGTAAGGAAAGATCTAGTACTGGCATAACTGGCGATAATATAAATCAATGTGGTAGGAGTTATCGTGACCACAGACCGACATACATTCGCTCACACATAAACACGATCAATCAATACAGAGGAATAGATTTCCCATTTATTTTACGCAATTCGATTTTAGTCTCACGACACGATATGCTGCACTGTTTACTATCAAAGCAAATGTGCCAAAAGCTTGCGAAGGTTTGCCATCACTGAAAGCATCCAACGATAAGCGATAAGTATTTGCATTTAAAGCAATAAAACATTTTAAATCAATATTTACTTTATTGACATGTTTTCAATATAATAAATACAATGGTAACGAGTATATCGAAAGTTTATTCATATGGTTTTGAAGTTATGACATTTAAACCCAGACAATTACGTATAGAGCCAGAAATAGATTATTTTACTATAAAAGAAAATTGTAAACAATTAATTATTAATTGATAATAATGGCATTAATACAAATTTAATAAAAGCTTATTTCATTCTCAATATTTTTATAAGCTATTTCTCTTTAAAAAGTACTATAAATTGCCATAACGTTATCTCGTGAAAATGAATCGAATGAATCATAAATAGACTAAATAATAAAAAATTGATTTTTGTGCTAATCATTGAATAACCTCCTATTGACTACTATTCTCTTACTATATAATTCATTATATTGTCTTTATTGTTTAAACATCACGTGTAACAGAACAATATCTATGAAATAAAATAACAATTATACCTATTTATGTAAAATTCATTGGTATTTGTTTGCGTCAGAAATTTGGTCATATCATAGAGAAGTGATATTGAAGTAATAAAGAATGTGGTCACTAAGCATCTAAACTAAATAATTAAAACGTTGTATTTAAATATTAATAGACATAATTGTCTGGTGCATTGTTACTATCAGTTTCTTGTTGTGTTCTGAAAGTAAAAGAAAAATTTTAATTATTTTAGAACCTCTGTTTTATTTCTTCAAGTAATTCCAAACATCCAAAAATAAATATTAACAGAACGAACAATCAGTTTGAGCCCACGTTGTTTTCCGAAAACTCTATCTATACTTAAGAGTTAAACTGTTAGTTCACTGTTGTATAAATCGGTGTATAGTAGTTAAACTCTATGACAAAACATAGAGCACCAGAAAATAGAAACGACTAGATAAGCTGTTAATTAATTATTTTGGTCAACAAAAAACTTTTAATTTATTTTATTTATTGTAAGTTTAAACTTTTTAAATTTTAAAAAATTAAAGGTTTTTGGGCGCGAATATAATTATTAATTAATTAACAGTAGCTTAATAGATGCGATACGTTTCAATGCAATTGAAATACGACAGTAATTTTTAGCGATATTTATTCTGCTCAATCTGTTCTTAAATCTTAAAACATTTAATCCAGTTTCGTATTACCAAGAGAGGTATTAATTATATAGAATTCTCAACATTTAACAAAAGAATGAATCAAAGTGTTAGCGGCACGCGTGACAAATTTATAAATTGCCTTATTTACGGGTACAAACACAATGAACTTAGTTTTCTCTTTAACAAATGAAAGATGAATATTCTTTAAAATGCGAATAATATATTGAAGTTAATCAATAAAACTAACCTAACGATAGAATTATTTAAATTTAAAATCTGTATTTTTAAAACTAAAGGAAATATTTTTTTAAAACTAAGAGAGTTGATTAATTTTAACTTTTATTTTTTCAAATAGCAATAAGTTATTCATGATTAGATTAGAATATACAATCCAAGAAATAAACATTAGTTTGTAGATCACATGCTGCTATCATTACTATAAATTATATGTCGAATTTTAAACTTTTATTAAGCTGCTTATTTGATTAAAAGTTAAAAAAATTATGGGTTTTTAAAAACCTGCGTTTTTAAGTCGTCTCATAAACAGTATTTCTCACCCAAAAATCGTATCCATGCTTACATTGTTTGAAGTGATGCTTTGATGCTTTTTTATGTTCACACAAAAACCCTTATATTTATTTTCCCATTAAATTACTAAAATGAAAATATGTGGAGCAGGGATCAGTAAAACCAGCACTGCTAAGAACACTTGTGTGGATTATTAGAATAATATATTATGATTACTACTTTGTTTTGTATAATAGTTAGATATACGGGGAAATATATAATATTATATATGACGGTATAAATTAATATTAGAGTATAATCAAAGAGTAATATCGTTATAAGTGTGGAAATAAAATTTGTCTTCATTAGTTTTTATCTATTGTGACAGAGAATTTGTTAGCGGAGACTAAAAGCATTGGAATAAGTGTCGACCACACCATGAATACAGAGTAATAAATATAGTTAACAATTATTATTAGCGAAAACAATGCACATTCTCTGCTGCCATATTATAACTAGAGACATGACTTATGCCGACTAAAAACAATGGAAACTCTAAGCAAGATCGAAACGGTCATAATATCTGACTTTGCAATGTAAATAGATTAGTGAATGATCGCTGGCTTTCTTCGTTCGCTCCTAGCCATTAAATTATTTTGATATTCAATTCTGTTATAAGTTATAGTGTATATAAAACGGCATATGTCACTATATTCCACTTAATTTTTGGATAATTGAATTTTAATAATTGAATTAGGATAATTCCAAATTTCAAAAATTCAGTTTAAAAGACGTGATATTACGCTCCATTATACACATTTAATTTATATCTTAGTTATATAATATACTACTGCCAATGGCGACAGATGCCACTTGCATTTTAACCAGAATTTTGCCCATTTTAACGCAGAAAATTAATTAATTACTGCTATGAGCGGCAGCTTACATTAGCTTTTTACCCTAAGTTTAACCATTTTTACCCAATTTTCTTCATTTTGACACTGAAAATTCCTTTATTAATATAAGGCACAGACAGATCCTCACACATAATACCCAAATCCAAGCATCTGAAGTTTCGATAAAAAAATGACACAGTAAGCGATAAACAATTTAAATATTTTTTCGTATTTTAGTCAACAATTCTTATAAATGATAATTAATGATATTTTTATGTTCACAGACAAAAAATTGGAAAATCAGCGTTACAGATCGGATTCATCTTAAAAGATTAAGAAAATTTAATTCAAATTCATATTAAGAAAAAATTATTATACAAAATTTGGATTATCCGAAAAGTCTTAACTCTGATTATAACAAAACACAGTAATGCATCGCAACGTAAAATATTCCCAGTTTAATTAATGGTTACTACTAAATCGTCTTATCAGAACTTCCAGTCAAAAACATCTAATGATCTGATCTGATATATTTAAAATTCATTTATGGATGAATCAACTAAAGAATACGAATTACTCTGTTAATCGTCTTAGAAATGAAGCACATTTCCTCATACAGTATAAGGAATTCCACTTACGATGCTCCACTACTGCCATTGATTAGCACAAGACTGTATATGCGATATTTTACAAAATACTATAACATAAAATAAGAAAATAAGCCATAATGATTTTTTTTAATTTGTGCTCAACTTTCCCAAAAAGCACATCAATCTTTTTGCCTCTTTCCCTAATACTCTTGGTTAGTCTTATATATAAGCTAAAATCTGATGATCAAATAGACCAAAATACTTTCAAAAGTAAAATATTCTTTTAGTGCGATACTAAAAAACAGATAGCATTTATTTGTAGTAAGCTTATCTTTTAAGTAGTTGTAAGTATTAGGAACTATGCTACGCTTTGGTTACAAAAAATCTCTAACTATAGCTCGAAAAATGTGTAATTCTAGATTGAAATCATGATCTCAGAGTGGAGATACATTAATTTGTCACACATTGGAGATAAATTGGTTTCTATTCAATATAAGTGATTGAAAAATTTCAAAAATTCCAGTTGGTTTGGCAATACGTACGAAGCTTTAGAATATTTAAACAATCATATAAACGATGGCATTTTAGCTTTACTGTAAATACCAATACAAGTGAATCGAAAACGCGTATAATAAGGCATTAACATAAAAACAAGAATGAACATTCATAATGAGTTCAATCGAAATATTAGTTACTATTTGGTCAGTCGCACGCCTTTTTACTGACAAGTCTTATTTACAAAAAATATTAATTTTGGCCAAATAGATATCTTTTTCCATAAAATCGGACGCTTTGTTAGCGCACAGCAGATATAGAAAGATCAATAGATTGACTCTACAGTGTGAGCTAAAAATTGATTAAAATGAATAACATTAATCATAAAACCTCTTCATATTAAATTTTGGTTTCTATGGTTTCTATGGTCTCTTAACTCTTTTCTAATGGAAAACCCAACTCTCAATGGCAAACTTAATCTGTATTGCATTGCGTTTGCACCAAAGAATTCATTTGGAATCAAAATAACATAAATTATCGTCTAATATGATTAACATCAACTTTACGCTATTTGTGTGCCCGTAACCAATTATTAGAAGATTAATTTTATGTTGGATGGAAAATTTTTTCCTAAAATAAATATAATATAACAATGTTTTTTTAATACTGTATATTTCTTTCGCTTTATTTGGCAAAATTTTATACAATTAATAGAGTAAATTATATATGTTGTTATCTTACATACAGAAAATTATTTATTAACAAAAATTTTCTTCGTTTTTTTTCGCTACAAGATATAAATTTTATATTTTATATTAATATATATATATTTATAAATATTCACAAAAGGGACAAATATTTTGTATCACAATCATAATTATTATTATTTTTCCTTTTAATATTTGATATGTCGCATTGAAATGTATTGCAAATTGTAAAGAACATTATCATTTATATAAATAAAACGATAAAGAGATATTAAATAATGATATGACGCGATCATAAGCAATTTGTTTTGTTTTTTTAAAATGTACATTACGCTACAAAAAAAATACATTAAATAGTAATAATGATGATAGTCGTTGTACGCGTTTTTTCGGGATTGTCTTCATTTTTATAATTTTGGAAATACATTATATTTTATGAAATTGGAAAATATTAATACGTAATTTTAATATACCTATACCAAAAAAGTTTCGATAAACGATTACAAAAAAATCAAGGAAATAAAACGTTAACATACACTCGATTCGTAATCATAATGGTCAGTAAATTTTAAATGTCCAGTCATTGAGCTATAGTGACTTGTAAAAAGTGGGTTTTCTCGTGGAACTAATGTACCAAAACGTTCAAATAGATTTGATATCACGCCTTCGCTCTTTAACCTGATTTTATCGTTTGTCGATATGTTTTGGCAAAGAAAAAGTAGTTTAGTTTCGCAGTCTAGACCGGACATCCGCGAGAATTTAATGTAATTTATAAAAATACTTCATCATAAAATATTTTTCTAGACTCTAAAACGGAATCGATGGGCGAAAAAAAACGTTTTTCGTTTTGGCTCTCAAAACCGTTGTTTTCATTCATAGCTATTATTCAATAGCATAAACGACGACCGCCTTAAATCGAACTCGTTTCTGGACTTCTCTCTGACGAGAAATTCAATATAATCCTTGTACGGCGTATTATAATAAGCGTGTGCAATCATTTGAGCGACTTGATCGTGGCTTAAGGTGGCTGTACTACAGCCGTCCACTTCAAGAATAATATGTCCGACGTGCAAATCACCGCATTCTATCGCTGCTCCGGAGCTCTATTTAAAATGATTAATTTGTTATTTATTTGAATTAACAAAACTACTTGTTAATTAGACGAGTTCGGTGAGTAGGCGTGAAAACACGCCGAGTTTTAATCAATTTGAGTGCACTTAGATTGTTATGCTAGTTTTTTTCGCTCTGTGTTAATCATTCTTTATACAAATTTTGCTACACTTCGCGGTAATTTTCTAAATAATAAATAAATCAAAGTATATATGCTAACGCTGTCACAAATTTTAAGGTATCATTTTTGGATTTGTATGTACATATCCATTTGTAAGCTCATTTCATAAAAAGCTACTATAAAAAGCAAACAAACATAGAGTAAACATAACTATTGATTTTTTAGTTAAAAATTCTGCATTAATTCTTTGCAATTGTTTTTAATGGGAAGAATGAAGGGTGAGATACTACAACTACAACTACAACTGTATTATCGAAGCTATCGAAATGTTTAACTTTTATTTCCTTTAAGCATGTTTACTTGCAAAGCTAGCATGCGTTGCAGTATATCTATTTCTAAACAAATTACCAACTCCTGCCAAACACTACTAATATATTTTATTATAAGCGTATATAACTTTCTATTTGCTATAGTTTATCGTATGTGTTAGTATTGTTGCAATTTACTAGTTGCCACTGGTTAACATTTTTTATAATTATTTCTATCTTGCTTTAAAACCAGCACAATAGAACATTTTGTTAATAGAATATTAATGCGGGATTATTTTGAAATTTATTGATAAATATTTAATTGAAACCCTAAAATCGTAACTTTGAACAATTATGTGCGTCGCATCGCATTGGGCTCATATGAATGGCAGGTTTTATCACTTAATCAAGTTTTTTAAAATATTCCCAACTTCTCTGTTTTTGAAACTTTAGTGTAAAATTATTTACGCAGTTTCTTAAATTAGAAATGAAAATAAGACAATTGCGTGTCAAGTTTCGCCTGCAAATGAATATTGTATTTTTAGCAAAAATTATCGGTCAAAAACTGGACATATGACAATCGGAGCAGTATTTCAGCTTTAAAGCTTCAATATAACATTTACAATAAAAATTAATGCAAGCAAGATATTTTAAGCACAGAGTTTAATATAATAAATTTCATTCAGAAATAGAATATATTTGAATTACAAATCTTATACAAAACAATTAGGTTAAGAATAGTAATAAATTTAATGTATCTGTGGCCAAATAAAAATTAAATATAATCATATATATAAACTCTCTCAAACTCAACGAATGAATAAAATAGATGAAGAAAATAAAATAAAAACTCATCCAAAATCAAAAATATTCGAGTCTAGCATTGAGTTTAAGTTTAGAGAATAGAAGTGAATGCATGAATTCTACATTTAATGATAACATTAGTTGTGATTAATGAAATTAGAAATGGCAACTGTGCAGTGATAGACACACAGAGCAAACCCATAAACTGTTAACCCAATTTCCAGAAACATTTATTTCGTAGAGGTTGCCCATCTATCAGCAGATATAATTTGACACATTGTTACCAAGTGAAGGCATTATCCGTTATTTGCGAACATTCTTAAATTATGCAACGCATCAAACTCTGAAACCATGGGAAGAACCGCTACGTTTTCCCATTGTTTCCCATACTTTTAACTGTATTAAATTTTAAATTTAAATTCTCTGAACTATCGTAAAGTGAGAGTAGTTTATTTGTTTGCATTTGTAAAAATATTTCTCCTAAAGTGCATTCGACTAAAATTCATGCAGAGTTTGATACATCATTTGATGATCGCTCACTAAAATAAACTAATGTATGATATATTTGATATTTACTCACCGAAAAGGTCAAAGCACTAAATTAAACCAATTGTGCTATATTTAGCAATATAACAAATATATATAAATCTGAATACTTTTTCGTGTGGAAGTGAAAAATACTAAACGAAAAAAGGTTGGAATATAGTGGGATGTGAGTGCATCATAGGTAGAGTTTGTAGAGTTAGAAATGGAAAGGTAAAACAACGATAAAAGAAAAATAGGCGATCATTAAAGTTTAGTTTCATAAACTCTAATGAAAATCTAACGGCCTATTGAATGCCATTGTTTTAAAGAATTGTCTATTCAAATATTTTTCACTAATTGTTGTTAAATTTTTTAGTTCTCATTTATAATTGCATATACGGTTTTATATATAAGAGCACTTATTTACCAAAAAAGATGAAAAATTTACATTAAATTATTATTAAAGAGTCAAAATAATGGCATTTATAGCATTTTATTTTCCTAAATTATAAGCATATAATTGTTATATGTGCACGAATCGTTTGGACTATTATAGTTTGGAATCATTTTCTCTCCATTTATAAATGCTATAATTTGTATTTTTAATGATAAATGCTATAAATGCTACTTTCACCTAAATCGAGAAATTGTCGTTTAAATCTGATTAGTTTTTGGTACCCCATACCCAATTTTTTTTCAATACAGCCAAAAATTCATAATGACTTGTTTATCATAAATTTTTTATATCATTATAAAATAAACTATGGGAGATTAGAAAATTGGTAATATAAATAAAAACTTTAACTTATACTTTATACTTTATTTATACTTTAACTTTTAAGTAATTTTTAATAATATAAATCCTATTTTTAAGTGCTATTTTGTTCATTAATTAATACTATTTATACGCTATTTTTTGTATGCTATAAAAACTATTATTTTGATTCTCTAATTATTACTTATTAAGCTGAAAAAACATAAATTTTATTTTTTATATTTTACCTTAACTTTAATTTTTAAGCTTAAAATCTGGAACGAAAACTACGCAATTAAGGATTTCAGACTCAGGATTATTGGGTTTGAGCCTATTTGCATCAACATAATTATCGATTGAATAAACTTGAAAATAAACTAAAAATATTTGATTACGAGTAGCGGTACATAAAAATGCTATTATAAAAGTTATAGGTCTACAAATAACAGGCGAATCGCTCATAAACGTAAAGTTTGTGTCAACTTTCCAGATATATAGTTTTTAGTCGTATACATTTATTTTAGCAAATGACACAAAACTGATACGCAAGCAAAAGCAACAAAAAAAATTGTCAAATAATAGTAAATAAATAATGATCTATAATATATATATATATCTAGATTCTAGAATACAGTATATAGACTTACGTGTATGCTTATAATTCTAGGCTGCGTCTGTGATGTGACATTTATTCCGCCTTCGATGGCGATTCCGAGAATCGGTTTCGACTTCTTGACGTACACACGCCACTGACCATTCGGTTCTGATATGGCTCTATGACTCTATGATGGCAACGAAAATCACGCAACAATTACAATACAAACTGTTGATTGGCAACGGACATAACATACAGGTAAGCGAAACGATGAGCTTCTGATGTGCTGATGCGAAGCAGGTATTGGTTTTGGATTAGAAAACGTGGGACTCGGCAGCGAACGATGCCGTCGTACGCGGTATGGATTATCCTGGACTAAACTGTTTCGTTCATAACTGACGGAATCCCTGGGAACGTAGAGGTGATTACCACTTCCACGCCAATCACCGCACGCTCTCGACGGAATCCGCATTTCACAACCACTTAAAGACCTCTTTCGTGACTCTTGTTCGTATAAGTGTTGGTCTTGTTGGTAAAGACGGGAATCTTGTTCATATAAATTAGTCACATAGTTAGTGTCATACATGGTATCGCTACGATAGCGTTCAAATAAACTATCAAAACCTTCCATACTAACATCTCAATGCTATGCTCTGATCGGAGCGTTGCTATATCGCCAATACGGATACTGCTCCGTTCCATCATAACAACCACCACAACCAGAGCATCAAATACGTTACTGTATTTTTCTGTTTTCGTGTTTAGCTGACATTTAATGTAATACTTGTGATACTTGCGAGTTAGTCGTTAATTGACATTCGTGTTTCAAATATTATGCTATCGTCATTTCATTAACCAAATATAACAAACTCAAACTTAAATTCATTTTGGAAAATTAAATTAAATTCATTTTCAAAGTTTGGCAACTAATCTTTCACTTTTTACTATTTAATAGAAATTAATCTTTTCTTTTGGTTTAATTTGTTATTGTATTTAATATACGCATATGGTATTTGCAATTTGTTCGTTCAACAATTAATTAAGGTTAAAAATTGATTATAATACAAAGTTGGTAAAAAAGTACAGTAAATTCAAACAAGTAAATGTGACACAAAAACTTGAAAGTTGAGTGTAATTAATATTTGAGTTAATTTCACCATTAATTTTAGATTAAAGGTGTTAATCTAATTAGCTATACACACAATAACTACATATAAGATGGACTTTAGTCGTTAGAAGAAAAAACTTTAACCGCTGTGAGCGACAGCTGCGCTTAATAAGTAAAAGTAGACACTTTTCAATTTATTTTTTCAGAATTTCTTTCTATAATATTTGCACATATCGTTCTTTATGAAACGGACTCCAGTCTATATAATATAGACAAATTATTTTCAAATTTTATAAAAATGAATCCCTTTTCTGATATTTTAGTTTGATTTTCGATTAATGTTATTTTGTTTTAACACGAATTCATTTAATAATTCGTATACCGCATTCTTGAAACTATAGATTTTCTAAAAACCTTTATTTTATTTATTTTTCTTCCCTTGTAGTGAAATTAAAATCTTTATAAATAGACAAATTACACGAGTTTAACCCAAATTTCAATGACTTTCCTTTCAAAATTTTTTAAAAACTTTCGATAAATAAAAACTTAAGTTTTAGATGCCAATTTTTTCGGTATACAGATATTGAACTCAATAAGTATTATTTTTACGAAAAGTCTATTAAACTTAATACACTACTAAACTTAATTCTCTCTCCCTTATAATATAGAATCGTTTCTTTTAGTATGTTATCGGTAATTCTTTATTTTATCTTATTTTTCCTGAGAACTATTTTAATTCACACTAATATGTATTATTTGCGCAATGAGTTATTTATTTTAACCTAATTTATATTTTGGTTTGGGTTTCGCAAACTATAAAGTCTATTGTTTTATGTTTGAGCCATCTTAATCTAAGCGAGAATTATTGAGCCAACAGATAATTCTTTTCATCACTCCCTTTATTCTCTCTCTCATTCTCACTATCACTGAACGAAAGTAAGCTTACGCTAATGGTAACAGTATTTCTAAAAGTATGCGTAGAATGGAATGGTCATGCAATCTAACTATCACTCTGTTATTTATTTTGGTGCAGCAATTTCACTGTTATTTCATTGGTACCACCATATGCCAAGTTTTCACAAGATTTTCTATTATTCGGTATAATTACATATCATGTAAATATATCCGTTTCGTATATAACAATATTTACTTTCAAAAGAATTTTTTTTGTTCGCTATCACTTACTTTTCGCCTAAAAAACATCAAAACATGTAAAATATGTTTATAAATAATGCAAAGGCAATGCGAATAAACACAATGGAAGCGAATCGAGTTAATTATAAGTTTTCATTCGCTTTTAAAATGCACAGCATTTCAACAATAACTGGTGTATTGCTGTATAAATTTTCACTCAAACAAACCTTACGATTTTTTATTATGAAAACCTTCAAAAACATGTTTTTGAGCATGAGTTTCGCGAAGAAATAAGTTAGAAAACACTAAAAATAAATTTTAAACTTTAACATTAAAAAATAAACATAGAATTTGATTGTATGTATTCTATTGTTTGCGTTGAAAAGGTTATAGAAATCTTTTTGTAAACCAAGAATTTGAAATTAAATTTTATGAGCTGTTAGTAACAGAATCACGCACTAAAAGTACGGAATTTAAAATTGCATTGTGCGGCACACATCAATAAATACTAATCTGTTTAAAGTTTAATACTGCCTACACTTTTTTAATTAGTTCAACGAAAAATTAATTCTTTGAAAAATAACTTTCAATAAATCAATTTTAAATGACAATCGTTTTACTTTTACTGATAATAGGACATAATTGTAATACTGTATAGCTTTGTGAAATTCTTGCTTTTATGATTCGTGCGTTAATTTTATGTTAACTGTAAGATTATTGTACTTTTAGTTAGTAATTGAAAGAGTTAGTATTAAACTCCATATTTGTGGTGGAAATTATTTTAAAAACTATTTCAATGCGTTTACGTAATTATTAATTGAAAAATAAACACTTTTTAATCG
Organism: Phthiracarus laevigatus; assembly: GCA_034700185.1. Lineage (NCBI taxonomy): Eukaryota > Metazoa > Arthropoda > Arachnida > Sarcoptiformes > Phthiracaridae > Phthiracarus > Phthiracarus laevigatus. The sequence goes on from JAQIXJ010000217.1 coordinate 41,234, forward strand.
TTTACACCAGAATTTCCCAGAATTAGTCTGTCTGGGGTTTAATTTCGGACTTTCCAAAATTTTAAGGGGGGTCAATCTTGTATTTAAATGCCAATTTTTCTGCCAACGAACAAAAACTCATTACATTTCATTAAGTTATTCAAATTTTTATTTAAGGGGCCAACTTTTTGGAATTTTTAATGGGGTAACCCCTGGCTTGCAGTAAACATGTAAACGGACATCCAAAATGTCTGGTTCGGTTTTAATATTCGAAAAAATTTGAGGATGAGATTAGATTTTAAAATTTTATTTAAATAATGCAAAATGTGAACAAAACATAAAACGTCGATATAATTTCGCTTTTAAAATTACAACTTTTTTAAGTATTAGTTGTAATATTACTACAATTTTAAAATAGATAGTATTTTTATTGAAAATATTCATATCAGGCAAAATGTTATTAGCTATTGTGTGGTAATATAAATATAATATGAAATAACATTTGAATTAAATAGTTTTGAAATATTTCGATTTATTTATTTTATTAATCCTACAAATATATATATTCACTAAGAATCATATAACCTAAACTTATTATTTGAAATTATATGCATTTTATGTATATGTTGTTAATCGAAAGCAAAATCAGTATTATTTTGCTGATGAAGATGATAGTGTTCACCGAAAGCTTCCAACATATGAAACAATTTTACATACTGTCTAATAAAGTTTTTCTTATAATAGAATATTTTCTTATAAATACTAAAAATTAGTGAAATTATATTAAAAAAGATGGATAATTGGGCCACATTTCGTTTAACCACACCATCGTTTGGGACACCACACTAATGATTTCTATAAATTACAATCACTTATATTAGCTATAAAAATTAAATTATTAGTCAATAAATATAATATATCAAATTGTAATCAAGGAATATATTTCCTTAAATTCGTTGACATTTCCAAAGAAATAATCTTAATATTAAACGAATTTTATGAATACCTAGATTTTTGGACATTTCCATATTAGTAATTATAACAAAAAATACTATTCTTTTAATGTGATAGCCATCACTTTTAGTTTACATAAAAAACATCATAAAAAGTAACTTTAATCTTTTAAACTGGAATAAAAATTTGTTTTATACTTTTTGAGTATTTTTCAGAAATTGTTTGAAATAATTTGATAATATTTTTTGTATTTTATAATAAAAATATTCTGGGACTTTCATTTACCAAAGAATATTTACCCCTTGCTTATATTGTTCATTACTATTGAATACATTAATGATTTTGTCAATGTTCTAAGACTATAATGCTAATCTATAGAATCGATAACAATGAAACAATTACAAAAACGTAATGTGGTTTAAATGGGATATGATTATGCTTTTTAATAACAGACATTGATCTATGCTCTATTAAACTTTATTTATAAGATTAGCCACACCATTAAAATGGGATATTGACCCGAAATGGGTTTTTGTTTTAATTTTGCCACTAAACTTCGGCATTTTACCATGATGAATTTCAGAATATTAAACAGGAATAGAAAAATAAGATGTACATGGACAAAGAGACCGATAGACAGAAAAACAGGCAGACTTAACAGAATGACTGACAGACAAACAGACAGAATACCCAAATCCATTTATCTGAACTGAATCATATCTAAATCAATATGGCTTTTTGTAGATATAGTAAGTTGCTGAATCATCTACCGGCGATATTTGCGGTTATAATACATTAAAATCGAATACCTGAGCATTAATGTAGTTTTTCATCACTAAATGATACTTGGTTTATGAGATTAGAGCTTAAGAATAAACAATTTTAAATAATAGGTAAGTCAACCAAACGGGAGATGGCCATTAAATTAAAAAACTGACACTTATTTTTATAATAATTTCATTTACAGAATAGTTATAGTATGGTAACAAGGTTGTCTCCAGGGTCTGATGTTTTCGACTCGTCTTTAAACTCTCTAAATACAATCGGAAATCAAACCTATTGGCAGAATTCGGTAAATTTTTTAATGATTTGAAAGTCTAATTCTTACATTTGCATTAAATAAAAGTAAAGTTTGATTAAATACATATTTCAACCTTTAATTGATATCGAATCATATATATATAGTTCTAAGATGTCTGTCTGTTTGTGTGTGTGTCTATCCCTTTATAGGCGCCTCCCCTGGTGGCTGCACCCCCTCAACACATATATCGTTGGATTCAGCTTAAAGAGAGGAGTGCAAGTCGGGGGTTTCGAGGTGGTGGGACTCCCCCTTAAAAAATGAAGGAGGAAAAACTATTTCAATAGCATTATAAGGCCCCTATCTCAAGGGATACCTTTACAACACCTATATCAATGGATTTATATCCATAAGAGGAGTAAAAAAAGGGGGTTTCGAATTGATAAGCACCCCCTAAATCAGGAGGGGTAAAAAAATTCTATATTTAAAATTCTAAACCTATATCAATCAACTCAGCTCTAAAAACGGAGCAAATTGAGGGGTCACTCGAGGGGGTGGGGATTAGTCAAACTAGGGGTAGGTTTTGGTTTTATTTATTATAGACGCCTTCCCTGGTGGCTACACCCCCTCGACCTCTATATGGTTGGATTCAGCTTGAAGAGAGGAGTGAATGTCAGGGGTTTCGAGGTGGTGGGACCAACCTTAAAAAATAAGGACTGAAAAACTGTTTCACTAGCATTATAAGGCCCCTTCCTCGACGGATATCTCCTCAACACATATCAATGTAATCATATCCTCAAGAAGAGCGTAAAAATGGGGTTCGAGGTAATGGGCACTCCTTAAACCAGGAAGAGGCAAATTAAATTCTATATTTCCATTCTAAACCTATATCAATTATGGGAGAAGTTGGGTGGTGACCAGGATGGGTTAGGTAGAGTCCGACATTTGTTTAGTGAAATTCAGGCTAGGTAGGGTGGTGTCCGGAATTGGTTTGATGAGGTCCGGGATGGGTTGGGTGGTATCCGGGCTGGGTTGGGTGGGGTCAGGAACGGGTAGGGTGGGGTTGGGTCCGGGACGGGTTGGGTGGATCCGATAAGGATTGGGGGGTCCGTTATCAGTAAGGTGGGGTTTGGCATTAATCGGGTGGATTGCCGGATCAGTCGCTTGGACTGTGATTTGTGTGTGTTCGAATAACTGATTCATTATACTTAGAAGTGTTTGTTATCAACAGCATCCCAGCAACTGCTAAGCAGATCTTAGTATACAGCCCGGCATTGTTAACCATTTTAGCGGCACATTAACCTAGGTGTATGGAACTCCGAAAAGTCACTTGACTTTGCCATCTGCGCGCTATCTTAACGTACTGGCTGCAACATTTGTCTGGGGAACAGGACATAATGTCTTTACAGTTAAACAAATCTTATGTACAATCAACACATTGAATCCACTCACAACCTCTATCTATCAAGTTCAATAACTATCTCATTGAGCTATCATCTAAATAGATAAATATATTTGTTATATTTATATTTGAGTTTAAAATGAAAGTATAGTTGGTTCGAGTTGGGTCGTGTTCGAGTTGGGTCGTGTTCGAGTTGGGTCGTGTTCGAGTTGGGTCGTGTTCGAGTTGGGTCGTGTTCGAGTTGGGTCGTGTTCGAGTTGGGTCGTGTTCGAGTTGGGT
>JAQIXJ010000218.1:0-44835 GCA_034700185.1 Phthiracarus laevigatus
AATTTTTGAGCGCTCCCTGTGAGACTTTTCAAATTTTCTTTTCAGCCAAAAAGCTTAGAAAAACATTATCTATTTTATAAAAAATTCTCAATCAAATCAAAAAATGGAGCCGCTTCCCTATGGAAGTTATTACTAAAATTTATCTCTTTATATCATTTTAATGAATTCTTTAATTAACGATTTTCAAAGACATATTCATTACAGTGTACTGTAGTCTAATGCCGACAAAATCTCTGCGAGCGAACGTGTAAGAAAAATAAAACGTTTGTTTAAAATCATTTCCTTACTCATTTAAAACCTTTTCATGCCATATAGATTATATTCAATTTGTATTTAACAATTTATTGAATTAAAAAGTCTGTTTATCTATAATCATAATCGAAAACAAAAAAGCATTAATAAATAATCGTAAAATAATTAAATAACATTTCGTAATTAAATAAACACTTTGAATCATCAAAGCATCGGCAAAGTTATTTTAAGGTCCACGCGGGTAACCTAATACGTAAAAAACATCGCAGCACTTGGATAATAGTGCGGGCAAAAAAAATGATGAAGCATTACTGTGTGACGCGCTTAGGAAAACCGAATCGTTAAAAGTAATTATCAGCTTTTCTCTGGTGAACGGTACAGAGAAACGCGCACTTCATCATAATAGGAGCAGAAAAGTTAGATGACGGCAGTGACGGGAAAAAGTGAATGACATTTGAAGACAATCCATCGCACGGATAATATTATCAATGCGTTAACAATGTTACGACTGGCGTTACGACAAACGGGCACATCATTAATCTTACTACTCTTTTTGACAGCCCATAGGCATCAGTTGCCAGATATTAATCAAGATACAAAACCTTGTTTTCTGCAAAGCAAAGCATTTTATGTCACTGTCACATTTGCCATCCATTAAAGCCCCGTATAGTCTATAGTATATACAGTACCAATAGTGTGTGTCTTCGCTGGTAATACAAGGATACTAACGGGCGCTTTATGTATATACCGATTCCTATGTACATTGCGCTCGCTTTATGCTTAGCGGTGCTAATTCTTGTGCCAATTTTCATGACATCAATTTTAAATGCCAACTCTCGAATGATTAAACTGTTTTCTCTTCCCCCAACTCAACTCTACTGCATTCACTCGCATATTCGTGAGTAGCGCCAGAGTTAGTCAGTTCTTGATATATACATACGCAGTCATAATTCTCGTCAATTGCATTACGCTATTGCGTAAAAAAAGTTGGTTGCGCTTCTGACGATTAATGGTATAGTTGATGACCTACAGCCTCGACTAATGATGTATATGATCATTATTTGGATGAAGTAAGAGACTCGGAACAGAAATCCGATGAAAATGTAGATCTGGCGCACAAGTTTCGTGTTTCAGCTTTATTTTATTTTGTTGTTCGTATTTGAATGTAACCGCATAATTGTCTGTTACGTCTATGTCCTATCGCTTCGTGTGTGCAGTATGTGCGGTGATGTACATTAAACCGCACAGAAAAACGTATATTTGATTGATCGTTGAATTTTTTTGTTAATTACACTCGCGTTTTGATTCATGGTATCGCTTTTATTGTCACACCCTTTTAATGTGTATGTGTGTGTATGTGTGTGTGTGCGTCAGTATTTTATTTTTTTGATTGTTAATTGTGTTTCGCGTAACACATAACGAGACTTTTATTGTACTTAATTATTGTTAGCGTTAATTATGTGCACTAATTCTTTTCTTTCACTCTGTTCTCTCTCACTAAAGCTGTGTCTCTCACACTCATTCTTTGAGCTTCTGTTTCTGTTTCTGCTGCTGTTGTTTGCTGTCTTCAATGGTATTTTTATTGCACAAATAACTATCTCTTTTCATGTGTTATGGGCGCGAATGAATGGCAGCCAAAGAATTTTCTCTCTCATCTCTCTCTGTGTTTATACTCCACCTAACAAGCAGTTTATGTTCCCATTTAAATAATATTATAGTTGCGCTTACTGTGCAGTTACCATAATAAATGTTTAGCTTCTCTCTCTCTCTCTCTCTCTCTCTCTCCGATAGTGCGCGCTCTTCTTTGTTTAATTTGTTGCCTTAAACTTTATTTATAAGTTATAAATAAATTTTATTTTCGGTTCAGCGAAATAAGCATCACATTTAATGGTATTATAAATATTATTTTCAACTTTATTCGCTCACTTTCTCTGCAGTGTGCACATCGCTATCTATAACGATATACCTCTATCGCCAAACGAAAAATAATAATAATAAAAACCAGAATAAAATAAAAAAAACACTGTAATCTTGTTTGCTGTTTGTTGCGCTCTATTGTTAGACCGATTCCCAACAATTTTAAAAATTCCTCGCTTTTCCTCTTCTAAATTCTTTATTTCAAGTGTTGATCGTTTTGATGGCCAAAATCTGGTCTAATATATACATACACGCAGTGAGTGAGAGTATGTTGCGCTAAAAAGTTAACGAGAAAAAAACTAAAATTCATCTGTCATTCGCTTTTGCCAGCAATGTCTGAACGTTTTGAGTTATTTGACGGATTAATAATACTGTTTATCGCCAGCACTGGTTAAAGCGAGCTAAACATACTAAAGGGAGGCACTAATTGCGGGTTTGCCGTCCAAATTTTTCTTCTATCTGACGGGTAAAAAAATAAAGGCTTTGGTTAGGAGATACGTAAATGGCAGAGGCCGGAGCTTATCAATCATTTGAGTATTGCCACACTTGTCACTTGTTCTATGCCAGATGAGACTCAATACATAAATGATTGCTGTATTTCGCTCTATGTCTGCAAATGATCCGCTGTTGTAGCCGCTGCTACACACCAGTCATTTGTGTGTATGCGAGTGTGCCCTCCCTCTCATGCTTCCCTACACAAAGACAAAATTTAACCACAAAGACATCAACTCATTTTTCATTTTTTGGAGACTAGATGGTAGTTGGATGTGTGCGTGTATGAGTTGGGTATGCATGCATGTATGCGAGTCTGGGGGAGAGATAGAGTGTGTGAGCTGTGAACCAGGATTCTCGGGCTTGTAATCATCAGAAATGTTAAAATGTTTGGCTGCATAGGCCACAAGTGGAGACCTATTCTCTCCCTTTTTTCTCTTCATTCTCTCCCTTTACCGATGATAATATACATTTTCGATTCGGGCTCTAATGACACAAATTAATGGTCCAAGAAGTGAGACATGCAATTACTATTATGAGCAGCGAATATACCCATACAGACACACACACACGCATCAATTGCTGGTCTTCAAACAAGCGTACAAATAATTGGTGAGAGCTTTAGCGAAAATACACGTATCATTGCTTATTATAGTGCGGCGGACCTCAAAAAAAATAGTTTACGATATATTCTTCTCTGCAGTTTTTATATTCTTGATTGTAACTTATAGATCACTGGCATTATATTCCATGTCTTGATGGATAATTTTTTTTTGTTACTCTTGGTCTGTGAGAGAAGCATATAATGTACGTATACTCGTTTTATTTATGCGATGCTAAATTGAATGCTATTAGTGTCAGTAATATCAGTGCTTTATAGTGCACTAACACCACAGTCTATCTTCACCGGAAAAGAATAATTTGACTGTCAATAAAACTTTTTTGAATAGAGATGGTGGGTTAAAGGGGAAGACAGTCGGAGAGAGAGAGAGAGAGATTCTGACAGTCACTGAATTTGTTTTGACATTTTGCAGATGTGAAGCGTAAATAAAATATTTTATAGGGAATCGAATTTCGTCCCCATATATATATATTATAAGTATTATTCTTCATATGTATTTCAAAGTCAAATTTTTTTCTTGCTTTTTCCATATATGCCACACTTTTTTGTATGTGCTCTCTTGTCAGCTATATTTTTTTCTCATGCCTTCTGTCACATGAAGTTGAACCACTTATTCCTGAGTTTGATTGTCAAAGAATTTTATCTTTTTTCTCGTTACAAATAGTGATCGCCTAAATATACAAGTATTGAGAGCAGGACTCGAGACTTTGAATTTCTTACGAGGCTATAAATAAGTTTATTTTCGCGTTATTTTTAGCAATAAATAAATAAATATTTTCGTTTGAAAAAGGATATTAGATTTTATCATGTTTTCTCGAATTAAAAATTTAAATTAAAATTTATTTTGAATTCAGAAACGTATTAATAATAAAAAATATATGCAAAAAATTAGAAAAAAACGTAAAAAAATTTTTACAAAAATATTTTTAAATTCACTTAATTTTGTGGTCATAATTATTCCAAACATGTATGAAATGCATTAAAAAAATTAACGTTTTGTTACGAATTAGCATACATATTTCTGTTAGGCTTAAGGTTAATTAATACCAGCATAGTATTTTTATTTAAGCGATCCTATCAATGAGGTGCGAATTATTTTGCTGCGATAAGATTAATGTTTGCCCGTAAATATAAAAAAATTAATGTAAAAATTTAAATGGTAACGACAAACCGTTGCGTAATGACAAAAAAGCGTTTTTAGCTTTTAATGCCCTGAAACCTCAATCGAATTTTTTCTGGAAAGCGACACTGAACTAGCAAATTAACAAATATATTTCGTTAGTTTTTAATTTTAATTTTTATATTTTTGTGTTTACCATAGTTATGAAAATCTCTTGTGAAATTTTCCATTGCAAATATATTTTTTAGTAGCTTTTAATTTACAGTAAAAACAAAACTTTTTTGCATTAGATTAACTATTAACATAACATAACATATTTATTAATGCGAATTTTATAATAATTAATCTATCTCAACAGAGGAATGTGGTGCTAATATAATAAAAATTTGTTTTATTTTATATTTTATACACAGATTTATTTTATCCTCTGAAAATGCTATATGTTAATGATATAACTAACTTATAAGATAATTTTTCAAAACAATTTTCTAGAATTTGTAAAGCGACCAAAAATTGACTGCTAATTTTTCTGTATTTTTCTGTTTATTCAGTTATCGAAAAATCTCACATCTCTTAAGCGAACAAAAAACTGTTTTACAAACGAAGGACTGATCACTACATATACTGCATGCACAAAATAACCATTGTTACTCTTATTGTTATTATGATTTTTTAAACTTCACTTTCACTGAAAAAATTTTTTTTTGTTGTTGTGTTAGGTTTCCCTTTAGCAGCAGCAATAACAACAAAAAAAATCTCTTTCATGTGAGGAGACAGATAGATATATAAGAATACGCAACAAGAATAGTCACTCATTTTACGCGTACATACTTTCGCACACATCCGGTACAGCTTTTTTTGCTCGGATGATATACAGCCATAATATATATATACATAGGGCCTTATTTTTATGACACGATACCGCGCAATGACACCATCAATAATAATTACTGTTTAGAATGGAGCGTCGACTAAAAAGAGCAAGAAAACTGGGGAATCGAGCGCTTGGAGTAGTAGTGACACACGCTTTGATTTAGATTTATTAACTTCTAGTGGGCCTGACATTCAACCGTTTTTTTTTCATTTTTCTATTTTTTTTTTGCTTCTGCTTCGTCTGATGCTGCTGTTACTCATAAATTATTTAATAATTATTGTGTTTTATTTGTTTTTATTTGAATGCAATCCCTCTTTCTGTTCGGTGCTTCCTTTCTTTCCACATATTTTTGTTTTCATATCAAATGAATCACTAGCGCGAGTTGGTTTTAATATCAAAATTTTGTTTATAATAAAGTTGTGGTATAATAAAGAAATTTCTGACTTCTTTTTGTTATTTTTTTGGGGTAATATATCATAAAAAAACAAAAGATTGAATGATTAAAGACTGGAAGAAAAGTGCCTAAAATTAAATTCATTATTTAGCCTATGTATGGCATTGAGTGAAAGATTGTTTAAAAAAAGTTTAATGTTTTTGAAAGTCAATGTTTGGCCACTAAATAGCAAAACTTATATAACGGAATATTTTCTATAATTAAGCGCATATTTCCTTCTGGTATTACATAATTAAAATAAAACCCAAAATTTATTCATAGAATGGAAGGAATTTAACTATACTGTAATGAATTTTAGAATTATTACTGCATTAAACCTAGACGTTTAAATGGTATACTGTACTGTTACAGTAATATAGATTAGAAAATATTTTCGGAAATATATTCAAAAGTTTAAATAAAACATACGACTAATATTTTACAAGAAATCTTTATTTTAAAAAAAATAAATAAAAGTAAAAAGTAAAGCGAATACACGTGTAAACTATTAAACATTATGAGATAATAGTTTAATAATTCAATACATTTATATTTCGAAATGAGTGCAAATGTCAATATAAACAAAAAATAGCAAACAAGTGTCGCCTCTATAATTTTCAATCATGGAGGCGTTTAATTATTTTATTTATCTTTAATAGTTCGCCCCTTTTATACCCATTTTGGTGACCATTAAATTTTGTAATTATATAATTAATATAATAAATACGCACTTTTGTATTTTGTAACTCATCATTCATGTTCGTTCATTAATTGGGTTATGTTTAACTGCGAGGCCGAAACATGGGTTATCTGTTTGATATGAGCTAATTTTTTGTTAATTAATCGTTAATTAAATTTATTCTAATAAAGCCAAATCATATGACGCTCACAAACCCTATTAATTATAATCTAATTAAAATCGTGTTTCAATCGGCGAATAAGCTGTTAAATATGTAACCACTATTGACACCATCTGGTGTCCGAATCCCTCCCACGAGGTGTCTCCGAATATGGGAGATTTTCTTTGTTTATGCCAATGGCTATAGCAAGTGGCGGCGTATTCAAATTTACGGCATATATTCAATTACAGTATATATAATGCCAAATCAAACAAAATAAACTCGTTGTTTGACATAGTAATGATTATTTATCAAAGAAAACATTAAGCTTATTATTAATGCGTCGGAAACTATATTAAATGATTATTTATTATGCGCGTATCAATCACTTAAAATCAAAAATAAAATAATGTTCCAGTAGTAGTGTATGCGTGCGTTTGGAAAAACTTTTCTTTATTCTTGTTTTAAACGCATTTATTTTCATTGCGCATAACAAAAAAAAAAGTTATCCTCCAAAAAAAACTTCATTGAAAAATATAAATCAAGCAATTTATCAAATGATTTATACCGAGTATGCTATAAAATTACTAGTATTGCGCGCAACAACAAAATAAAGATAGTTGTAGAAAGCAAAACTTTACACTAATATTATTAATACCGAGACTTAACTGTAACGCCGATACGCGCACATACATCTTTCAAAAGCACTGAGACTGGAAAATAAAAAAAGATAAATAACATCTCATCGAAACATCGCTGCCATTTGTTTTGTAATATATGGCCCGCTGATACTCGAACATAGTTGAGTGCGAAAGTCGCAAAAATGTCGTCGAGTTGATTGTGAATGATTGCGCGTTTGCCCCCAACCAAAAAATCTAACAGAGAAATAGTTATCGTCATTCGCAGCTCTCTATTCTATTGCGTTTGCCACTAATATTTAAAGCGATAGTCAATATATGCTCGGCGTTCTCAATCTTTAGGACACATTTCCCGGGCATTACACAGTTTTTTAGCGCTCACTTCTCTTACTTGTCGACTACGACTGCATAAAGAATAACCTCTGGGGTGTCATTTGTCATGCCCTATAGTACTGTAATACCATTCTTGGGTCGAAATTTTTTTTCGCTCACTTCCACAATATTAGAGCGTTTGTTCACCGCTGACGGCACGCATACATTGGCTATAAATCTTTAGGCCATAAATTTCTATTTTAGCAGCTCTTTTGCGCTAAATTTTGCTTCGTTGTCCAATCAACTCCTAACCCAATGTTAATATTACCCGTATTTCGGATCGAAATTGATAAATGGTTCGATCAAACTGTTATTCATAGAAGTTATCGACGCGCACAATGTGTTTCGTTTGGTGGGGAACAGTAGAAAACGAAACAAACAAAAAAAAGTTGATAGCATCCCAAATCATTCGATGGAAGTGACATAAAGTAAGATTTATTTTACGGGACTCTAGTCTCTAGTCAGTTGAGTGCAAAGTCGTGTCGTTTTAATAATTGGCAAAACCTTAAGTAGAAGATTGGAAATGATCGCTATCTTTCCATGTGTTGTCTGCGTGGAAGAAAAAGAATTTTTTAACTAGTATTTAACTCTTTTTCTTGCTTTTTTGTTACTGAATGTTATTCGGTTGTCATTCGGTTATAGATCTGTTATTACAGTATTAGTGTCGCGAATCGCGGCGTTCAATAATGAATGAAAAAGCTTGACCTCGCAATCAAAATATATTAAACACAAATATATATATAAAATAAACCCAAAGCTATAAGTGATACTAATCTTTCATTTCATCGCCGGCTCTGATGAAAAAACTCATATGTCATTGTCATTGGAGAGATTGTCAAAGGAGATATCGCGTTTGATAGATCTCGTATGAGTGTGTGCCTGAGCTGTGTCTCATAACTAAATACTGTCAAGTCATCTTTCGGGTTACAATTTCCACATTTAGGGATGATGTGACGCTAAAAAAGTATTATATATATAAAAAATTCTGAGAGAGAGAGAGAGAGATCTAACGCTGACCATGTCGAAACTGAGACCTAATTTATTTTGGTTGGCGAGAAACTAGTGTTGTATTTTATTAGACGCTCTCACCTGCGTATTCAGTTATAACTCTTTAAAAAAGTACCATAAATTATTTGGCTTTATCTCAGGCAAACAGAGAGCGGAGTGTGCAGCGAAATAAGTTATATACTGTATATATTTCGAGAATAATTTTGGCGTTCATTCTCTTTGAATTATGTGCCAGCGATATCCGGTGGCTAAATATGTTAAATATGCTAAACTTGCTATTTATGTTAAATGAATTGAATTAGCGGCAACAAAATGAGATCGCAAAATCTGACAGAGTCACAAATCTCTATGTTTTTGATGGAAATTTTGCTAAATTGAATCTAAACTGTTTTCTGTTCGCTGCTATCAGACTGTGAACAAGCATTATATAAACGAACATTTAGTCTCGAACATCGAACAGTTTCTGCAATATTTGTTTGGCAGTACACGGTGTTTGTACTTTCGCTTTATATGCTTTATTATCCATGTTTTTGTTGTTGCTGTTACTGAACGCCGAATTTCCATTTAATTAAGATCGCGATTAATCTCAATTAATGAATGTGTTGTTCAGTGGCGCCAACGATGTGCTCATTCTCTTTATTCTTCTTCTTAGCCGTAATTGAGAGTATCTTATATTTGAACTGAAGACTTTTAAAATAACGAAAATCATTAGCCGCACACATACACAGCCCGAACGAATGTATATAATCATTTTCGTCATTTGATGATTAAATTTTGCTGGGAAGAGAGAAAAAAATTAAATGCCAGCATAAATCATAATTATCTACTCTTTTCTTCACCACTGCGACCACATTTTATTTTGTTATATTTTAATGGTTGGCTAAATGAATATATTTGATGAGCTACTATTTTTTTCTCATTGTGTATATGATAACTCGTACGCGAATCCGAAATCTTAAAACCGTTGCCATTATATACATTTAAACGATTTTTTTTTGTAAAACAAAAAGTTTTTTTGGGCATCATATTCGCGCAAATTTTAAATAACACTGGAAACGCCTATAGGTTAGGTTCTAACTTGGATAAGAAAAATTAATAGCCAGATAAACGGATTACACAATTCAATGTGTTTTCAATATTTATTATTTTGGCGTGTGTTTTTGTGTTGCTTACGAAGGTTGTCGTTAATAAATTGGGTGTTTAGGCAAAAATGTTTTTAGTTAAAGATTGAGCATAAATTTTATTTTTCAATATTTTTTTCGTTAGATTGCCATCAATTCCTGCCCAACAAAGCATTTATAAATACACTTACAGGGAAACAAAATTATTTAATATTTATAGGGGTTTTATACAAATATTGTCACGTTTTGTTAGAAAAGCTATCCCCAAAAAATATTACTCTATCGGTGCACACGTATTATTATATGTAATTTGTAGTTTAATTTATTATCGATTGTCTAAAAGCAATGTTTCGCTAACGGGTTAAAACAAATAAATTATGCGCTGATAAAAACAAAATGTTTTTAAGGTCGATTAATATTACAGCAAAAAAATATCGTTGGCGATTTGGAAAATATTTTATAATAGCTTTTAAATAAATAGGTTTTGCAAATATATGCGAAATTCTTGCAAATAAATACAGTAATTACAGAGTATTTAACTCAATTCCGATTTAATTTACTGTAACTTTGTCTGTTTATCCCACTTTATAGCACTATTAATCTAGTCTAACAACTAGACTTAAACGCCAAATTCAAAAGCTAATTTTATTCAGTAGAAATTGAAGATAAAAATCAGTAGTTTTTTCTGGTTGAAAAGTAAATCCTTTATATTTTTGCATTTATTAAGCTAACCGTAAGTTTAATAAGAAATCAGAAAATGTAAATTACGAAACGGAGAGAGAGAAAGCTATTTATACATAATTTACTGTAATATGGCATAGTTTTACGTTTATTTTTAATTTTTTTCCTCATTTGAAAAGCAAAAACATCTGACAGTTGCCGGCACTTTTTAAAATTTAATGTCATCACAATAATATCTCATTAAATTTTAATAAGCAATCGAAAAATATGCGCATATAAATATTTCAAATGCTTTTTTCACGTTTTAACATACGTTTAACATCTGCGGCATTAAAGAAAGAAAAAATTACTTCCACTTACTTTGAAATAAAACCCTTTTCGCCAATTACTGTAATAAATCTCCGGAAAAATTCGCAGTTTTATATAAAGACTTTAATTTTATATTTTAATTTCCATTTTGTTAGAAGAGTTTATTTTTATTTCTGTTTCGTCGTGGGCTTCAAATTATTTCGATGACCGAAATTATTAAAAAAAACATTTTCGCAATGAATCAATACATAATTGATGACTACTACGTTTTTTGTTTGGCTTACTCGTTCGTGGAGAATAATTTGCTAAATTAAGTTTTCTTTACCCGATAATATATTACTCCATTATTATATATTAAAAGTTTTATTAATATAATAGTTTTAAACGTAAAAAACTTAATGGTGCGTTACGCTATAGTTCTCTCTCTCTCTCTCTCTCTCTCTCTCTCTCTCTCTCTCTCTCTCTCTCTCTCGATAATAACACATAATCGTTTAGTTTTAGAATTTATTAGTTAATAAAATTTAAATATAAATAATAGTTTAATAATACTTTCAATGCGTTCATCCGAATATTATTCTTCTTATTGTTTGGTGCACTTTTAATTATTCGCACTTAATTTATTAGAAAGGAAAAAATTATTGCGCTATAAATCGTGACAACCGAGTATTGCCATAATGCAATTGAGTGGAAAAAAATAATTACCGATATAAGTCATTATTAATTGACGCTTAATTTTCTCTACTGTTTTCAGTACCAACAGACAGCAAGTCTTTTATATTCAGTGTGCCATCAATTATGCTGTCAAATCGATTATTGTTAGCGAAACATATTTCATTCTTATACTTTTTTTTTGATTTTTAGTTTTTAATATATATTTTTTTGAGCCCAAGAAATAGAATTTCGTAAAGTTTTTGATGAAATTTTTAAAATATTACATTTTAATTCTAAAGAGAATATTGACTGTTAGTTTTGATATCACGTCCGCGAAATGAAAAAAAATGAATGGGTGTCAGTGAACAGTTCGCAAATCTATATTTATAGTTTAATATACGCGAAGCTCGTAGTCGGAGGTCTACACTACAGGCCAAAGTTTGCAAACTTTCTTTATTATGTTTAGTTTGGGTGGCTCTCGATGAGAGACAGTGAGAGAAATATTTTTTCCCTTTCAATTGAAGACGAGTGACAGCACAAAACTTTTCTTTGCTCACACACATACAAACACAATAAAATGTTTTACTGCTGTTAAAGCCATAAATATTTGGCCCCAATTGTATTTTTCTGAAATGACACTGTATTTTCGTGTTGTTTAGTGTTCAGTGCAATTTTTCGCATCTTTACAATCTCTCTGTTTTCAAACAGATAGCTGTACCTCTCATTGACCCCTACTGTTATTTGGGCGCATTCATCATTCTGGGTGCCATTGAAAAAGTGTTTGGCTCGAAACGCTCAAACCCAATGTCGCAGACATTTCTCATTTGCTCCCCATTCATATATTATATCCAAACTTCTTACTGCTAACAAAATCGTGTTTGTCTTGTTTTGTTGCTTTTTGCGAGGAAAAAAGTATACACAAAAAAAAATAGTATAAGATTTCATTTTTCTCTGAAAAATCTTGCCAAACTTACAAATTTACGAATACTGAACTAAAATTTATAAATATTTGAATTAATAGCGCGACCTTTATTCATCTAAACATTTAAGTGATTAGCTTAAAAAATAAATGTACGTATAGTCTGGTCCCTCTGTCTATCACTCGCAATGGTTCTATCTCTGCCACTAAAATACTGTAGTCTGAAGGGCATGTCAGTTGTCATATGGTATTGTCTACTTCACCTCTATTCAAAAAAAAGCTCAATGCACAACACCTATTCATAACATGCACACAATTGAATAGCTATTTCTAATGGCACCACTCTATTGCCAGTGCCAGTAGTAGTGCTCGTGTTGGTGGCAAGCGGTTCGCCCACATTTACATCCATCAAAATCTCTTTTTTTCAGTCTAAACAGTGATTGCCCTTCAATCACATTCAGTCACACACACACACATACACTCATGCATTGTGTACTGGAGAACCATTGCCGCAATTTTCCATTATTATTTTACGCGTTATATTACCAAACGGCACATGACTTATGCAGGAATATTACGCCACAGTGAATACTGCGTGTAATAATAATTCTGGAGTAATAAAAATGATTCGCATTTTATCGGTATTGAGACCCAGAACGTCAACTGCGGATATCACACGCAAAACTTGTCAAACATTTCTATTACTTGTAGTAAAGTTTAGGAATTTTTTTTTAATAAATAAATATACGTACATGTACTCACTTAACTAAAGTTTAGAGATATAGCTGTGCAACGAGGAGTATGTGGTAAAACCAATTAATTTTATTAATAAAAAAAATTATGCACGAAAAAAAATGTTCACACGTAAAATTTTCGCACAATTACAGCTTATAGCGGTAACATGAGGAACAATATCTACCGTTAATACTATATCGTACATATTAAATGCGTTTTTGTGGCCAACTTTACTGATTATAGCTAAAAGAATGAGATGTAAACTTATACTTAAAAACCTAATATTTTTATAGCCGGTAAAAAAGATAAAAAGTTTTCCGTTTTTTTTGTTCAATAATACATAGCGCTTTTGAGGTTACCAATGTTTTCGAAAGTAATTTAAAGTCGATTAGTGGTAATAAGAATGTAGCAAACGCTTATTTAAGATAATTACGATTTTAGTCAGCAGTATCTGCATAATAGAGCGCTGCCACAAGAATTAATGTTAAAAGTCTGGGGAAAAACTCATTTAAACGCAACGGTAACAAATATCTAGAATTAGTTTTACTCTAATTTTATGCCCAAATTTCGTAATGATGTACATTTAAATTCAGCCCAACAGCGGAATAACGTATTTTCACTGATTGGTTATTTTGCGCATATATTTGTGAGCCAGAGTTCGCTAATATTTCCTGAGCGTTGCACCACTTCGGCGATAATGAATCAATTTCGGCATAAATAATAATAGAAATGAAAAACATTTATCATATGCACGATTGTAACTTTGGAAATGTTGGATCTCGTTAGCTATACGTACGAGTAAACCGCTGGACACTACACTCGAACTCAACCGTAATTAATCTGTAAAAACCAATTGAGCATAGTTTTGAAATTGGAATTAAAAATGTACCAAATAATTATTTTGTTTGATTTATAACTTATGTTCTTTTAAATTAACTCGTAAGCATATGTTTTATATTCTTACATGTATTAAATTTGGTTGCATTAATTGTTAGATGTTCGTCAGAAATGAGTCATTACTAATGACAAATTTTTATTTTAAACAAAAAAAAATAGTTTCTTATTATTTTAAAAAACTGGTGTGTTTTTTCAGCATGAAAGCAATGATTTAAGTAAACAATCGAATCTATTTAAATTTGCTTACATTACTGTAAAGTTACTTTACAAATGCTAATGCTTTTTCTCGTAAACTTAAAAATCGGATATTCCATAGAATGGTCAATTGTTGTTACAAATAAACAAGCAGAACAGTATAGTATAACATGAAACTTATTACCGAGAATAGATGGGCATTGGGTGTGCACTTTAGCGGAAAAGAGTGTTTTGTTGACGTGCGGAGATAATTTAGTTGCTTTTAAACTAATTTATATTTAGAGTCGAGCTGGCTATAACTTACTAAAGGAAATACTTTAGAACAGAGTACGCACTTAATAGATAGACTGTGAATCGAGAGCAACACAAATGAAGAAAGAGAGCGCAAACACACATCACTCTCAAAAATAAGAAACAAGTTTTAAATACAAAATAAAGTATAAGAGAGGGGGGAACAAAAAAAGAAAGAAAATAATATTACGGGCAACAAAAAGTGCTGGTATTATATTATCATGCATTTAGTTTTTCGGAAAAACAATTTTCATTTTCATTTTGGTATTTGAAATAGTGTAACAACGCAGGGCTGGTGCATCGGCAGCGCTGACACACTGCCACTACTACTACTAAAACAGCCAACACTACTGCTTTATGACAGGTCATTATAGTGTTAAAATTGCAACCGGAAAATTGTAAATCTGCCAATTTTGCGCATTAACGTCAGTTACGTGTAATTGAGATGATAGAGATT
The DNA here is from genome assembly GCA_034700185.1 of Phthiracarus laevigatus. Classification (NCBI taxonomy): domain Eukaryota; kingdom Metazoa; phylum Arthropoda; class Arachnida; order Sarcoptiformes; family Phthiracaridae; genus Phthiracarus; species Phthiracarus laevigatus. The sequence goes on from JAQIXJ010000218.1 coordinate 14,824, forward strand.
TAAGAGATTAATGTCTTGAAACTGTTTTTAAAAAAATGATTTAGCTATTATTACTATTACTTACCATTATTATTATTATTATTATTATTTTTAGTGCGCTGGCATTAAAAAAATTTCAAAGAGCAAAAAAAGATGAGCAGTTTCTCGAGCGTAGAGCAGCGCATAGTTCAGACAGTATTAAATAAAAGTCGTTTTTTATAGTTTTTTTACTATTTCATAGTTTTTTTCATATCCCATATTTATTATACCGTGTTTCTGTATGTGTGCGAGAAAAACTCTAAAGTTCTGCCATAAAACTGGGCAAATTTAATAAGTTAAATTGACAGCAGACATAAATTAAAATTACTTATAATAACAGTTCCTTTTTTTTTGTTTTTCCTCATTTTTTGGTGCTTTTCTGGTGGCATAATATTAGCATATCATACGTCCAATAAATTTCGTTTATGCCAACCGTATATAACTTAATATAAATTGCCATTAAGAAAAGCAAAGAGCATGGTTTTTTTGGGCGCTATCCTTCAGTTGATGCTGTTTAATCTGCGACTGTAATTTCGGTGATTTTTTTATTAGATAGACTGCATTGGAAATTTTTTACCTTAAATGTTATATTCACTATACATATAATATGAATATAAAATGTTATTATTTTCAACATAATCAGCCTGTTAGCAAAAATTCATTTAAATTTTCTTTACCATTCATCCGTTACCTTTCATATACCTTTAAAAAAATAAATTACCGGATTGTTTCATTAGCTTTTAATGAATAAATAATTTTGGTTCTAAAGTAGCCTTAAGAAAAAATGGGTTTACTGATTAAGAGAATAAAAAATGCGATATATTTCTCAAGCGAGTGAAATTATTTTAAAAATTTGAAATTACAGAGAGAGCTAATAATTAAACTTGAGTAAGATAGGGTCAGATAATTTTGACATTTTAAAATAATAATACTATATATTATCGTCAGTATAAAACGATATGATAGATGTGCTATCATTTTTTAAAAGAGAAAACCCTTAATGAATATATAATTTTAAAAAATTTGAAATTAAAAATATAGGGTAAATTAGAAAACAAATTAATTTAGCTGTGACACGCTCACACACACACAGCAAAAAACATTTACAATTCAATTTAACAAAAAAACCAGTGGGATGTTATATAGCATATAACAAATTGTCATCAAGATTAGCAGCTTTGCTTCTGAAACCCTTGAGAGGCGCAGCGAAATATAATGTATAATTGAATTTTCGCTTTTTTAATTGCATTATAGAAAAACGAGGCTAATTCTAATGTAATAATAATAATTTTTTTTAATATGAATAATATTTATAATTAAATAACACATACGTTATAATTGCCGAATGATTTATTGCGCTGAGTGGCGCACATAAATTAAATACTATACCCAAACAAATAATATAAACTTAATTATAATTGTTGTACTGTTTGGTTGTTTGTACAGATGTATTTAAATTTTTTTAAAGCAATCCATTCCGGGATATGAATTAAACTTTTAATGACTCGTATATAATTTGCATTGAACTATGTAATTAAAAATCTTAACATAACAAAAATTATAATAGTTTTTCGCAATGTTTACCGAAAAAAGTTGAACGAAAATATAAAATGAGTATTTGAAAAATTAAAATTTTGGATTAATTAGCGATTTAGTGTCGCAATAATTAATTTGGTGCAGAAATAAGTTCCATACATTATCTCGAACAAAAACGTCATGTTTAAAAATAATGATAATTAGAAAAAAATTCAAATTATTAACCCACTTTTTAATTTATGTGTTTTTATTTTCGGTTAATGTCATGGAAAACTTTTTTTGAAAAAAATAAAGTTGGCGGATCTGATATTATCTTTATAGATATCAAAAGATAATCAATGGTGTTGTGATTATATTTTATAAATTTTGTAAAAAAGTAATATTTGTCACGCTATCTCAACTAATTAATTTGTTCACTTTGTACAGTCGCGGTCGTGTTTTTTATTTAGTGTTTAGCCTTTAAATTCACTGCAATTTTAATGAATTTTCTATTAAATTTTTAATTAAGTTTATTTGAAATCGAAATATTTTTATAAAAACTACGAATATTATGATTAATTTAGCATAAAATTTTACGGAGGGTTTAATTTTGCCTTAATATTCATTTTAAAAAAAAATCTTGTAAATTAATTAGTGCAGAAAAAATTTACACGTATTTACTTGCGTATCGTTTTCGTCATATTTTAATATAGAGTATGAATTTTTTTATATGTCTTTCTAATTGCGAAATTATCTGAAGTTTTAAATAAATTTAACTGTTGAATAGAATTATAATTACTGGTTGGCACAAACAAAACAGAAAAAATATAACATTTTTTTCTTTAATATTCTTTAATCTGTACGAGAAGTAATTTAAGCGTACATAAAACTAATTACAGTATATACTAAAAATTGCAATTAAGAAAGTGCCACATAAATCAAACAATTTTCAGACTTCTTATATTTAATATATATTATATATAGTTTCGACGAAAAATAACTAACTTATTATTCTCATTATTATTATAGTATTATAGCGCATTATATTACATTTATTTGCATTTTAACGGAGCATTATTTATCGATGATTATATATTTTAAAAGCTCATAATTATAAAATGCAAATATAATAATTTATGTGTTCAATTATTATTTCGCATATTTTCAGCAAAATAAACAATATTTTAATTGCCGGTTTTTAGCGCTAAACAACAAAACATGGATGCAAAAAGAAATACTCGAATCATTTGTTTCAATTACTGTCTAAAAGTAGCGTCACGCGTACCAGCGTATGTGTCCATACGACGGTGGATGCGTGAAATAATAAAATTAATTAAAAAACTTTTTTTCTTCTTCGTTTTATCCTCCGGAAAAAAACGTAGTCGAAGTGGATGAATAATTTTCGGTTTGGAAAATAAATGCAAAATACATCAATTATTATGCACAAGTGTTGCGTACGTATGTGCGCAACGATTGTTTTTGAGCCAAAAAAGTTATATATTATTTTATTTTGTTTGCAACAAATAAGAACATTTTTATTTATAACTTTGCTATTTAGCATAGATTATCATAGTTACCCTAATTTTTTTGGTTTTTTGTATATGCAGTAATATATCGAGTTGTTTGGAGGACTTAAGGAATTTACATTTTTGAGCGATTTTTTTATTTTATTCTTGAAACGCATAATGTCTTATTATTTTGCTGAAGCATTAAATTAAATGTTAGTTTTTTTATTCCGCTGCGATAATGTCTGAAGCATGTTATTAATAGTCACGATTTTATTTCATAAAATATAATTTTTTTAAAAGAAAAAGATTAATATCTTAAGACAGATGTTTGTATTTAAAATTGATTTCAATCGTGTGGTGTGTGTGTGTATGCTTACGCACCAAAAAAAGTTTGATAGGGTTGAAAAAGATTTTTCTAACACTGTTTGTTTAGCGTTAGTTAAATGATTTCCCGTCTGAATGTGTGCGAGATTTTTTTGGAGTGATAATTATTATGACTTTGATGGGTCCCGGAATCTTCTACAATAAAAAATTAGTAAATAAATAAAAATTACATGTCAAGCAAGCATTTATCGATGGAAGAGAAAACACGAACGCACTAAAATATTTTAATTAAATACTTTCGCTCTTTCTTTAACCTATCATTGCAAATGCTCTAGTTTTAAAAACTATTAAAATGTTTTTAATTATGTTTTTTACGAAATTTATAAAATTGATTTTCATTTTGCTAGCATATCATTAATAATTACGTTTTAGTTTAATGACACGAATTTTTTTGTTTCTCTTACAATGCGTTTGAATGTTAGCTTATTTACACGCCAGTACTTTGGGGCAAAATTTATATATAATTTATTAAAAATATTTTGACCAAATTAGTAATTAGCCGCACATATTTTGAGCATTTAATTCGCCGATAAGTTTAAGATCTTATTAAATATTAACTAAGGATAAAAATTGTTTTATAACTACAGTGTGCAGTCAATAATTTAAAATTTGCGACACACACATAGAGAGAAAAAGAGAGAGAGAGATAGAAAATGAAAAAGGGGGACAAAGAAGAAGAGAAAAATAACTGACAAGCATTGAGAAAAAAAGCATTAATACACATATCAAATATACCTGCCAGGGATATGTATATAAATATTTATTTCGTTAATAACGCTATAAATTTTAAAAATCTAATTTTCTTTCGAGGAGACACACAGTCACGCTTTTTTGTTTCTACTTTTTCACATTCACCGAAAGCTATGTTTTAAATTTTTATTTTATAATTTATTCTGCCCGCTGAACACACACAAACAATACAATATATATTCTGACTGATTAGATTCTGTTTCCAACTGATCAGTATTTATGAATTTTTGAATTGTATATGCGATTCTTAATGATAAAATACTTTTGACATCTCTCTACTCCTATTTTTCGTTTTAAGTTTTAGAGTTCGATGTTAGTGTTTAATCAAATACCTGCTATATTATTTTCATGGAAAAATTGTAGTAAAAAAAGTTTTTAAAAGTTTTATATAAATCTCATATGAGTAAATAACCATAAAAATTTCATAGCGGAAATGAAAATTTTACAAATTGATTTTATTTTATAATAACTATGCAAAACAAACTTTAAATTGGTATTCCGGGCTCTAAAATTTAAAAATAAATATTTTTCCCCAGTTTCTTCCTGTAAACACCATTACCGCCACAAAAACTAATCAACGTCTTAATGCTTGCGTCAAATTAAACTTCATGTGCGAGTTCGCAACCATCAACACAGAAACAGCGAGAGAGCAAATGTTGATTGGGTTGAGAGACCCATCCATCCATCTTACGAACTTACGAAGCTACTATTTTTTGTCTCTTTTTTGTTCCTGTAGAGTGAATTTATAAGCGAACTCTCTCTCTCTCTCTCTCTCTCTCTCTCTCTCTCTCTTCTACGAAAAACACTGTAAGGCACATGTCGTGAAACATGATAAATGAGTCTCTTAATCCAATTGAACACAATGGAATCGAGTCCCATAATACATACATACTAATGTTGGCCCAACTCGTTCATCATTCATGTTATAAGACATCGGATGCGTTTTTTACACAAATACACAGAAAATACACTCTGCATAAGCTGGTGTGTGTGTATGTGTTTTTTCTCTTCTCCTTTGACTCTTATATCAATAAGTTTTATGGATATTTTTATTTACTATAGTATTACTGTATTCCAATCAGGCTTCAGGAGTCAAAAGTTTTGTTTTGTTTGTGTTGTTATTCCTTTTATGCTGGTATCTTATATTAAATGCGCCTCTGTTTCTTTGTTTTTTATTCCTGTATTTTTTAAAGTTTTATTTACTTCGGTTAGATTCAGTTTACAAGTTTAATTGATTAAATTTGACTCATATTTTGAGGCGAGAGAGAAAATAAGAATTATCAGGAGAAAAGTGATGCTCAAAATGAGAAATGGAATTTTTTGAAAATTTACACAAAGCTTTCAAAAAAATAAGTGAGGGGTTACTATGTCCCATTTTATGGTTCGATTGTTTTCTAAAAGCTTGATTGATTGATTAACTAAATTAATAATGAATAAATTGCTATAATTTAAATTATTGTCATGATGATCGATATATTTATTCCTCGTAAAAACAAACCGTCGGAACCTTTATGGACATTCAACGTAACAGCATGCTAGCGATTGAATCAAAACGAAATCTAGTTAAAACTTTTAAGTTGCAACTTATGCATAATGTTTTTCGAAAAATTTTAAGCACTGAACTAGTTATAGTTCGAAGCTATTTTTCGTTGCTTTCTCTTTTCTTATTGTTTTATTAATTAACTTTCGAAATATTTTTGTCACACGACTTTGCACATAAAAATATATTATTTAAGTGCTCCGTGTGTTGGTATCAATGGTATCAAATGTCGTGTCGAATGTGTGGCGCGTATAATATATTACAATAATCTTCAGACAAGAGACATTTTTTTATTTCGTTTTTCTGCCGTATAATATTTTTTTATCTCATTTTTCGCTCTTCTAACAAAATTCTTTTTTTCCTTATCAGTTGAACATAATTTTTAAGCTGGGTATTAGTCTCTATCACACGACTGTAGATTTCTTTCTTCATTTTTTGTTGTTGCTGTTATATCTTATATAAGTTTATAACTATAAATATGAACTATAGTGAAATTGAGTCCTTCTTCCAGTGTATATCTCTTACACATAAAGGAAAAGACAAGTCTCTTGAGGTGTTCTTCCTATTTGTTCTCCTATTTTACTTTTTCTCACTCCTCTACTACTTCTTATAAATATAATAGATTTTGTTGTGCTCTCAGAAAGTCTGTCACGGAAAGTAGTACTCAATCATAAATGATTTCAGTTCTTATGTTACACACAGTTTTGTTATTTCTTTATATATATATTTTCTAATGCTTAAATATAAACTATTCTGGAGAGAGAGAGAGAGAGAGAGAGAGAGAGAAGAGCTAGCTTTATCTATCATGTAATATCTTCAAAGAAAATAGGTTTAAAGTCTAAATGAGAGTTTTTTTACTCATTGGGGTATAAGATATTGTACTGCTGCAGAAGAGGAGAAAAAAATAAGAAATTTTCTAAAATGAATCGTATAGTACAGTGGAAACTGACTGTTTGTTTCGCCTGCCTTATGGCAATTTCGATGGCAATGAATGAGAGAGAAAGAAAAAACATAACAAACTACAACAAATGAAATGCAATCCTCAATAGGGTCTCATCACTCATCTCGGAGGAGATAAAATTGTTGGCACTGGTGCGCGAGATATGCCAACAAAATAATACGCACGAATCTTATTTTTATTCCCCGCTCTCATTCTTCTTTCGCGTTGCACTCAATTCCTTACAATCAGAAACTGTTTTGTTTATTTGCTGTATTTGTATGTATGTGTGTGTGTGTGTGTGTGTGTGTGTGTGTTTGGATTCATCATCGCTGACACTACACTCTATTACCTTATCTAATAGGTTTACTTGTTTAAGTGCGTGTTTGATTGCGTGGGGTTTTTATTAGCAAACATATAAATAAAGAGCCATTTCACTTTCACTTTCGTGGAGCGAAAACATTTTTTTCTTTTTGCCGCAATTTATACGCCGATCCCATGTTTTATTATGCAATATTATGGCATGTATGAGATCGCAAAAAAATTACAGCGAAAAAAAAACCAAAAGAAAACTAAGAGTTAGTTTACTAAGTTATGCATGAGTTGAGTTAATTTTCTGGCGATGTCTTCTTATATATACACACAGTCTATTTGTTTGATACACATTTGACATATTAAGTGTGTTAAAAACGTAAAGACATCGCTGTATTTGCATAATTTGATTTATTATTCCCAATTTGTTTTTTCATTCTTTTTCTCTCTGCTATTTTATTTCTTTGCTTTTCTATTTTATTATTTTTAGTGTTCGCTTTTCTTATAGTTTATTTTATGCGATTCTAGTTTTTTATGTAGATTTTATAATAATATTCTGTTCCCACCAATAAAATACACTGTCCGTGAATGTTCTATTACCTATAGCACTGAATTTTTTCGTGTGTGTATTTCAGTAAATGCCTCACAAAAATTGTAACGTTTAATAATCTAGTGATCAGCAAAATAGGGCTTTGAAACCTCGTTGAATAGCAGCCAGTCAGAGATATACAGTGTATTAGGTTTTTAGAGATCTGGAGGAGAGAGAATGAATGAAAAAAATGTTAAAATAAAACTAGCCTTTAAGGTAAATTTTTTTCCACTCTCAATATTAAAAAGAAAAATTTTTGATGTAGAAATCAATAGAGGATGTGTTCGTGTGTTATATGAGAGCTTTCATAACAATTGTCAATATAACCGAAAGCCTCAGAGTGTTTGTGTGTGAGTAAAAATTTCACTGTTCTCTCTCTCTCTCTCTCTCTCTCTCTCTCTCTACTCAGTCATCAATTCAATTGAGATGATGATGTTGTTGATGACGATGCGCGCAATGAGAGGCTGCAGCAAAAAAAATTGCATCAAAAAAATTGCCCACGGCTTTGGGTAGAAAAGAATGCCTACATGTGTGTGAGTTTGTGTGCATCACTAAAAAGTATGTTTATGTCACCAATTGTCGCGTACTTCTTCTCTTTTACTGATGTTTGAAAAAAAATCGTTGAAACGTTTCGCTCTCACACATACACACACACACAGTTTAACAAATGTTTTTTATGGCCGCGAGTGTTAGCGTACGTTGTAGTATGTGTTTGTATGATTTTGAAGTCTGATGAAGATGAGAGATGAAGAGCTGTATGTGTTTGTGAGCTGCGAGAGAAATATATATATAATGTAAGAGACGATATGTCACTGACAATATGTTGAGCAGAAGTTTAATGGTGACTATGATGTGTTGTGCGATGATGATGTATCGCCTCTTTTCTCTATTGACATTTTTCGCGTTCACCGCTGTGTTTTGGCACCGCTTTTGCATTCTATAATTCTTTCACATCACTTACGGTTAGCGTTTAAAAGAAGAAAAAAGTTTTTTCCTTTCTATTCGTTCGCGCATTCTTTTCTAAAGGCACAAACCTCTTATTCCCCCTCTAAACCATAATAAATTGGTGAGAGAGGGTATAGTTTGGGAAAAAAGTAAAATATGAACGAGACATGACTTGTCATACCAACCAGGAATAATGTTTAAGCCCATGTATTGAAAGACTTAAGTCAAAACACGATATTAAACTCGCTTTTCAAATATATATGTATTTATATTATGAATAAAGAAGCATAAAAAAAATTTGATTGTATATCGAAAAATATAGTGTATATACAGGTTTATATATGTATACAGTATATTGTGATATACTGTTTACAGTAGTTGTAGTTATTTTTTGTTGAAAAATTTCTCTTCGTTTTTATTTTGTAGTATTAGTTTTTTCTTCTTTTTCTGTATAAGCTAAAAATTGTGTTAAAATCTAATACCTTAATCTTGTTAGAATTTTTTCAGTTATTTTTATGTACTATTATCCTCGCAAACTTTTTTATATGTAATAACGATATTATTAGGGGTATTATTTAGCAAAAAAAAAGTAGTTTGGGTAAAGTTGATGGAAAAATTCAGCTAAATATTCGGCAGTATTATTCGGTTATCTTTCTTTTTTTCAAAGAAAAAACTCAAATATTCATTGAACTGCAAACTAGAATAAGGTGTTATGCGCTTCTTTTCACGTTCAATTGAAAAATGGGATGTAACGAGAAGTTACAATACTGCGACAATAGAAAAACCATCTGCCAGTATGTTGGTAGTGATCACTGCCATCCAGAGAACAATTGGCGACAATATTTATGTGTTAGCAGGGGATATATGGGGGCAGAGGAAAATAAGTGTGAGTTTAGGGGATTTTCTTTTCTTGTCAGGTACATCGGTTAGCATTACACCAGCCAAATACCTTCCTCTTCATCATCATGAGTCGCCGAGAATGGATGGACGATATGTTTTTTCTCTCTCTCCTCTCCGTTAGCTCTCGATCTCGCATTTTATAATACTTACGCACACATACACACAAAAAATCGTTTGAAGCAGGCGTGAGATTTGTTTGCCATCAATTTGGGATTTAGCATTGATAAAGTGTCACAATAGATCGTGAACATATTTCATGATTTTCGGCCCTCAACCAACAAAAATCAGAGTCACGCCTGTCCAATGTTAGGCATCCAAGCTATTCTATACTCCGATATAATAATAATAATAATAATGGTCACAACTTAAAACTTATATATTGTATCTGTAACAATATATATTGCTATTTACTAACTACTGATCCTTTTTTCTTTTGAGAGCCGTATCAATAAATCATCGCAAGTTTAGGATATGAATTGAGAGGAAAATGAGAGGAGAGAGAGAGAGAGAGCGAGAGAGAGAGATTGGAATAAGAGATTTTGAAAGGCAAACAGGCATTCATTCAGTCATCATTTATTTTTTATTGTATTGATATATCCTTGGCTTGTGATATACTATTATTATGGAATTTAAACGAAACAAATAAACTAAAAAGAATTGTTGCCAAAAAACAAGGATAATACAAAATATATCAAAAATGTAAATCCATTATAATTGGATGTGTTGCTGACTCTTAAACAAAAAAAAGTGACCCGATTTTATTATCGATTTTTGCGAAGATAATTTACTTTTCTTTCCTTTTAAAAAAGATAACAAGAGAGAGAGAGAGAGAGAGAGAGAGAGAGAGAGAGAGAGAGAGAGAGAAGGGAGAGAAAGATCTGTATCGAAGTCATCAATCTTCGGTTTTTTGAACTAAAAGATTAACTCAACATTGTTTCTGTGAATTAATACGTGAATTTGTTTTATCAAACGCGCCACTAAATTATATATACATTCATTTATTTCATTTCGATAATCAATCATATTTTAAGGCAAATTTTCTTGTCTTTTAGTGTAATGCAACGATTCGAGGGGTAGAAACTAAAAATGATATTTCCTTCAGAAATAAATCTGATATTTGATTAAAAGTGACACATTAGAATGAAAAATTATATTTCGTTAAAATACTCTTTTTGTTGGATATATATATACTTATCATGTTAATCTCGCTTTTCACTTTGATTTTTTAAACTTTGATAAGTTTTTTTTGACATAACATACATAGGTTTATTGATTGAAGTTTAAAGTTTGAGAAAGATGAGTGGTTCCATCAAAAATTGATTTTTTAATCATTATAACCCGCAGAGCAGCATAAACTTGGGTTTGAGATTTGGGTCACGGTTTTTGAACAGAGTTTGGAAAATAAGTTAACTGAACGAAATCGAAAAAAAATTAAATAGATTTGGTTATATGGAAATAAGTTAGTAAATATTTATAGCGATATCTGCCGGTCACTTCAAATAAAATAATTTTTTTTGTTAATTTTATACAAATAAAGGTACATTATAATAAATTAATTTGTATCCTTAAGGCATAACTTCTAATATTAATAATCGATATATAGCTCCATGTTTTTTTTGAATAGATTGCCCAAACTACTCTTTGATTATAAATATTAAGTATAACTAACAACCAACTTATTTATTTATTAAAATTTCGATTGAGATGTTTTTTAATTCATTAAAGCAGACCATGTTTCTATAAAAATTATTAACCAAAGTATTATACCCTAATTTCCGAATAAATTGTAAATTCATGACTAAATAATATGTTCGCTCTTGTTTATTGTTTGTCAAATTATATCAGATATTTGAAGTGAATTAATCACATAAAATCCTTTATTTCAATGCCAGATGATAATCAAACGTTTGACTTAAAATATTCAGCCTTTTTACGAGAAACTAAAGAAATCAGTGACCTTTGATTTTTAAAAAGATAAACGATAAATAAATTAAAGTGTGATTAGATTTACTTTGGAAAAAAGATCATTAAATTATTTATATTTTTTATTGCGAGCATTGATCACTCTTTTTATGGTTGCGTGCAATCGTGAAATCTGCTCAAACGAAAAAAATTGCTCATTGTTTTCACAAAGTTTTCGAGATTAAATATTGAAAATTATTCAGTTCAACTTAAAAACTAATTAACTCTAACTTTTGGAAATTAAAATTTAAAATATGTTGCATACAGTACAGACAAACAGAAAACCGTGTGTGATTTAAACAGTAGTCTATCGCTATTATTGAAGGCTTAAATGATTAATTAAATGCCATAATTTCTTATAATAATAATGTTTCAATTAATATTTACATAAACTTGTCATTATTGCATGAGGTTTCTCTTACGATAATGGGGGTTACACTATATATTAAATATTCCATAACTATTGTCTTGTATTATTGGTGCGAATATTGCGCGCAACATTTAAAAAATCGCGTTTCGCGTGAGTCACGCGATTATAATTTTAAATTTTAAACTGATTAAATAATTGTTGTTCGCGCGAAACTTAATCTAACGCTACTCAAAAATAAAACCAACACAATTCAATTTATTATTGAACTGTTTATTCTCGAAACTAATTGATACAAAGAAGATAATAAAATAGTTGCCAACGAATATACCAAAATCTGTTAGTGTTTTGTAAATAAATTAATTGTTGCAATCAAAACCAACAATCAAATGGGCGTTTGTCGCTTAATATTGGTATTTAGTATAGCGCTAGTGGTGGGTATCGGTGTTGGCATATATTTGGCCAATCAGTACAAAGTGAAGAGTGTGGCCGATCTATGGCGCAGAATGGTCTCACTTTTCGAGTCAACAGATCACGCCAATGCCAAGAATGGCACCGTGACTATGGATGATCGTAACAGTACATCAACTATGAAACCACTGATAGAAGAATCGGAAGAAAATCGAGAGTCCATACAATCGAGCGCTAAATGAACATTTATTTATAACGAATGTATATTATAATTATATTATATGTTTTAATATGAATTTAAATTTTAAAGTTGTATTCAAAATTTTTTTATAACTCAAATGTAAGCTAAATTAAAAATGTTTTTTCTATTTTTTGTTTTGTAAAACTTGATTCGGTTTTGAGAGAAACATTCGAAACTATCCAAATGTTTTCAAGTACTAGAAGAACACATGTCATAATACTCTAAACTACGCATAAATAACCAAAAAAAACTTTGGGAATAATAAAAAAAACATTTATGGGTATCACATAAACATGTAAACAAGCATTGAATAAACTAATATTTCATATCGAAACGAAATCAAGATAATAACCAGCGAACCGGTAGGGGTCGGGAAATGTTTGAAAGCGTGACTCTTAAGCGAGAATCAAAATAAAATGAGAGAAAGAGAGGGAAATATCCGAACGCCGGGACCTGACAATACTAAAGCCATCAATCAGCGGTTCCCTGTCGACTGGACTAATAGCGCTTTATATGATTGCCTTTACAGCCGCAAAGCTTGGTTCACGTCAGTCAAAAAAATATAATGAAATACGCTGGCGATCACCCGCTGAGCGAAAACACAGTACTCTTGCCAGGACCTCCCCGCGCAACTCAAACCCCCCCACAACGCCGTGTCCATCAAATGTCGAGCCTTGACGATGCCCTCGAAAACAACTGGGCAACTATTACGGTGCCTGCACTTCACCAGAACAATTATTTCCACCTTTTTATACTATGGCATGACTGAAACCTAATAAAAGTGGCGCCTATGTTAAGAGAGTTTAGTGATGAGTACCAGAACACTGCGTTTGCAATCACTGTTTATGATAAATGAGTGAATGGATTAGAGGGAGTGGTGAACGAGAATAGAAGAAAGTAGAGAGAAGTGAAACGGAGGGGTCGAGAGTATTGAATAGCGCTCGAGACTTGCTGAGCGCATACATCAAAAAATGGTTATATATCGGCACTTGTTCTCACGAAGCGTCTATAATTAAAATCGTGGCCACAAATAAAAACATCAAAAACGAAATTTATGACTTTGCGAAAATAATAATCATAAATAGCGAGACAGACCCATATTTAGCAGTCAGTTTTTTTGTTGTTTTCTTAATCACAACTCAAGGGTTTGTATTTTTTTATAGTAATGATTTAAAGTCACTAATAAACAACTGCGTTACTACTGCCTACTCTTGTAATAAACACTCGCACAAAAATAGAAAACCATTAATCATGTATGAAAATATAGCATATTATTATTAAAGGCATTTTTAATCAGACATTTATAATAAAATGTATTTTTATTATGATTATGAAAAAGTCGACGAAGAATGCGCGCGTTAAGGGGTTTTCATCGTGATGTACATAACTCATTTCGTAGAAGAAGAAATAAAAACATATTGAATGACATTAATCGTGATTGAGTATTAAATTATACGTTATAAGGCTACAAATCAAAAATAAAAATGCATAAGTAATTTTTACTGGTTGAGATTACTAAAGCGATAAGATAGACACCTGTAACAAATTAGGGTTTCTTTATTAATAAAGTTATTTCAAATTAGATTTTTTTTACAATGACTCATTTGTAAAAAAAATCTAATTAGAAATGAGATCTATTGCAAGCCCTTTATGGTTTATATTAAAAATATGGAATTTTCACTAATGTTGATAAAGGCACTTTTCTAATCAAAGCTAATTTATTGTAATATTGGAATTTTATGTATGAGACAAATGAAAAATGTAAAACCAATTTGAAAGTACGGCGTTAGCGAAAAAATAATTTTTCGTTATAAATAAATAAATAAATAAAAATGTTTATAATCATTTAATTAAATTGTCAAAATGTGAACCAGATATACAACAAATATCGCCAATACTAATAGTGTGTTGTCTATTCATTAACGTAAAATTTTACAGTTACTAAAAAATCTGTGACCTCAAACATTGTTCGCGAAACAGATTTAGTTTTAAAATAATGGTTGGTTTTAAATATTAAATAAAAAAATTAATCTATAATTTAATGTCTATGCCGACCCTTATTACAGGAGTGCTTAATTCTGACCGACTCTTTATAATATCAAAAAATGTAAACAGTTATACGCTTATAGAGTATTATACTGTATATGGTATGAGAGCTACAAAATGTAAACAGCAGACCAACAAACAAAACATAATATGGATAATCGTAATATAGACCACGGCTTCGTACTGTCTGTGACCCAACGTAATGGCACGAAAAAACTGTCACCACTGGCCTCAAGACTATTGCTATCACTGGTGATACTGTATAACGTGAGCGTATTGATGGCAGTTAGGGATGAGCTCAAGTCGTTCAACGCATTCGACCAATCGTTCACCCAATCAATTGGCAAAGCGGTCATATTTTCGGTGTCCAATGGTATCATATCGTCACTGATTAGCTTCTTCGTGATCGACAGGTTACGGTTGTTATTTGGAAAGTTTTGCTGCCAACTAAATAACAAGCTATTGCTAGTTTGGCTGTTTATTTGGATCAATGTATTGGTATACTTGGCGTGCTATCTGTTGGTTGTGGTGTTTGGGTCTCGAGTGTCGTTTGTGGCCATCATTTGCACCCAATTAACGATAATCAGTTACTTTTCGATTGTTATAATCGATTATCTATCGTATCGGCTGGTGTTTCACATCAATTTAAATAACTATCGCTTTGTTTGGTCGCCACCGCGAGAACAATATTTTCGACATTGATTTTCGTTGAATTATTTTTGGCTATTTCTTGTAAACTTAAAACAGTTTTTTTTTTTCATTATTTATTCATTTAAGTTTGTTTCTCTTCATATAATTATTTATTAGTTAATCTTATATTATTATTTGTTCTTCTTTCTAAATGTTTTGTAAATTTTCTAATTTTAAAAAAGAGTTTTTGTTTAATATTTACTGTAAATAACAATTGAATGATTATTTATTTATTTTCGCTTAAATATATCGGTCCCGGAAAAAAGATCGGGACAGAGCGGCATAGTATCTGGATTAATAAAAAATTTCACCAGATCTTTTCGGGACCGAATTGTATTATGTAATCATCGGGTCGGAGTAGGATTTTAAAATTTCTACCGAAAATCGTGTGACCGAATATTTTCTTGCTTTATCGACCAATTTTAAAAAAATTTATTTTAGCTTCGGGACAAGAATTTCTATTGTCACGAGACAATCAGCACAACACGTTTGAATATAATCAACGAGCGCCAGGAATATCATTTTCAAATATTTTCCACCTCTAATATTCGGTACCGTAAATATCGTGACTTTTTTAAGTCCTGTGACCAATCATTTCAAATTATTTTGATGGTGCGGTTGTCAGTGTCTAATCAGAAAACAGTCAATTTATTAAATTACTGTATTGATCGTAGTTTAACACCGATAACCGTTTTTAAAGCGCTTAATTTCAAGTAAAGTTCATTTCGTAGAAAATAATTTAATATATTTCTACATTTTATTTGAATTTATAGAAAATTTTATGGAAATTAATTTGATAAATCATATTCAAGATTTATGTTAATAAATATAATAAGCTTATAAATCGGAATAAAAAATGTTACGATTGGACATAAAATATGTGCTGCCAAATGTTTCGATTTTATAACGTATACATTGATAGCAGTCAGCGAAAATTTATGATTATTCTTACTGCAAGTTAATTATAAGTTACATTCAATTTAATAAATTCGTCATAAAAAACATGTAACAATAGTAAATACGCAATATTCCAAACTCTACACATTTCCATTGTTTAATAAATAAATCTCTCGAGCACTTTACAAATCAAAAATAATTTCTATCAGAAGTGGACTCAAAAATATTTCAAACATCCAAACTGTAACCGCAAATACTTTATAATTGATATCTAACATAATTGAAAGTTTAGACACACCCAAAATGGACGAAATGGTGGAAAACTTATCGATGCGAATGAATGGTACGAAAGCGTTGTCACTACTTATATCGCGAACGCTGTTAACAACGGTCGTAGTATTTAACGTATGCATACTCATACCATTGTTGGGCAAATTCGGTTCATTTACCATAATCGAGAGTTCCACGCAATTCATACTCAATGTGATCATATTCTCGATTACGAGCAGCGGTTTATCGGTACTGATCGGCGTTATTATCAGATTTATCTGCGAATACAAGTTTGCGATGCGCTACCAGTTGGGGCTCGAGTTAATACACGTATCCGTGTCTGCTCTCATTTACGTCGCATTCCACTTCATTTTCTTCTTTGTCGTACCAAATATATCATTCATATTTATAGTATGCCTCCAATTATCACTTATAATTGAGATATCGATTGTGATTTCGATGGCTATGGTTATTCAGTGATGTTTCGATAGACCATTACTGACACCACAACCACATTACCGTTTCTATTCACGACTCTGTCTTTTATCTATTGTTTAATTAAAGCGTTTAGACATTGTTTTTATTATATAGTATTGTATTATCATATTTAAATATTATTAGTTCATTTGTTTTCTAAACTTTATTCAATGTTCTTCAATATATTTGATTTAAAGTGTGCAACTTTTTAATTAATTTTATGATAATAATATGCCATTTAGTATTTTTTTTTTGTAATAAAATTATTTTTAATTGACGCAAAGGTGATTAAGTTTATTAATTTAGTCGCGATTGTTAAGCATTATTCTGAGAAAAATAAGATAACTAATGATATCAGTGATGGATAGAGAACAATGTCGAACTCAAGTAATTCTTATTAGTGTTTTGCTCGCAACGCATACAACGACGCAAGAGTTAGGGTTTCGAAGTTAATCATAAATATGTTGTATGACTCAATCTAAATGCACGGAAACTAACCGTACACTATAATTAAATAAGCAAATTAACCGAAATATTGATTCGATTGCATGGCCTAAAACGCAAATACAGTAATACAGCACTACATGCGGAGCTACTGTATTACTGTCAATGACAAGATTGATATGTTTAGTTATATAACTAAATTTTTCCTGTAATTCTATTGATTGACTTAATCACATGCTGAATGAGAAAGATGTTATGTTTTCAATGTTAATTATTATCATTTTTTTCTTTAGCTACTACTTTGCTTTTATATAATTATTGGATACATTTTGCCGAAAACCTTTCCACTATTGAGTCAGTTAAAAGTTGTTTGCATTTTTTGGGGGGAATTAAAAAAATGGCAATCACGAGTCAGTAAATGGAGTCAGTAGTAATGGAATTATAATTCTAACTCTCAGCATTAATAACATAAACATACATTATTTGTATCGTTGGTGTGTTTTTAATAACCAGTATTTAAAAAAATTGGTAGTTGTTTTAAGGTCCACGAAAAAATATTCCCACATTTATTATGCCATGCATTCGCGTAAATTTTTGTTTTACGGTAATTCAGTAATACTGTAATAATAGCACACGCTATTTAAAAATAGATTAGACGTTTTATTATTAGAAATACGGCGCGGAGTTAAAATTACTTAAAAACTCTTACTTAAAAATTTAATATCGAGTATACTCCGTAATTATTTTGATATTTTGTAATATGAACCTTAATTATGAAATATCATGCGCTTATCACTCATCGTTACAATGGTTTCAGTAGCAGTAGTAAATGATACCCTTCGGGCGTTTTATAGCGAAAAAATTTACCCCAAAGTTAAATTTTTTCTTTTCTATCTATTGTTTATTAAATAAATACGTCAAAACTGAATGCTACAGTAACTGTACTGGTAATAATAGTTATTAATTTTAATTTTTCTGCTCAATAAATCTTAAACGTGTTGACAACATTTATTATTAAAAACAAATAATAGCGTATAAAATAATTATTTCGATCCACATCTGACACATAATTTTAAATGATTCGTATTGTTATGTAGATATTGAACACAATAGGGCACCCAATTTAGATATGTGATTTAATATTAATTAATTCCAGAATCGAAACTGGGATCGATTTAAAAACATTTAACAGTGGAAGTATTTATTCAATTAATTATTAAATTAATTAATTATAAAACTCGTTACAATTAAACACTGCAATTATAATATTTTTCTGTTTCGAAGAATACGGGATTCCCATCCGTGCAAAATTCGTTATGCAATAAATTTTCGTATTGCTCTCTGTTTTCGTATAACCAATACATTCTGCAATCGCATTCCAATATCGTATGAGTTAAATAAATGTGATTTCCATTCGATAATACCGCTTTGAAAACATTTTCGTCCAAATATTTTAACATTGGATTATTGTGCAAATATAAATTAAATGGTCTTTTAATGTTTTCAAAAGCGCCATTAGAAAAACTATATTTTAAAACAAAGTTTTACTAATTAAATATTCAAATGATCGATAATTTGCTACTAAAATCACCTGTTGCTGGTTAGGTTTGGCATATATTGTAAATATAAATATAATGTGTTTATATTACTATTGCGAAAATTAAACGCGTGTTCGCCGATATAATCAATTGGTTCGGAACGAAGGTATAGCTCACGCAAATTATCTAAATCAATGAATGCGTTATCGTCTATTGATTTCAGATTTCGGTTATAAGAGATATATAGATATATTAATTTATCCAAAAATGTAAAAGCATTTGATGGGAGCGTTGTCAATGTTGTATTTGATATATAAATTTGTCTAATATTAGTCATTCCATTTATAGCATTAAAAATATTATTTTCACCCGAAATATTTCCATAAGGGGTATCCATAAGACGAAATGTTGTCACATCTAAACTGGTCGATAGAAATGCTAATGAATTTATTTTTGTTAAATTGTATGCCGAATCAATCCAAATCTCATCGAACGTAATGTCATTGAAAACATTGATAACTAATTCATTAATAGCGGTATTATTGAAATAAAACAAATCGAAATGTTTGTCCGTTTCAATTAAATCGTTGCTTATCAATTCAAAAATATGATTCAGGTTATAATAATCATCGCCGCCACAGTATATACCATTATTTACGCATTTGCATGGAATCAATAATTCATTGGATGGACATTTCGCTGTCGATTGAGTGAAACAACAGAATATAATAATCCATATTTCTATGGAAAAAATATATTATTTAACGTAAGGTTATCTTACAATACGAACCACTTTGCATTTTATTATTTTTATTCCTCGAAAATGCGTTAAAACATTAATTTCAAAACTCTAATAGAATACTGTATATATGTATCAGTTTTAGCAGCAACTGTAGACTTTCACATCATTAATTGTATTATATTCCATAATTATTAGGGAATTATCAGTTTTATCATGTAATAGATTACAGTCAACGTCAACATAAATTGTACTCCGAATACGGTAATTGACATATATGTAAGATTCGTATTTTATTTTTTTATCGCTCATTAACCCAAGCAAATCGAATGAAATACATATGATTTGTAAAATTTAAGCTTTTATATGGTAAAATAATTTTTAAAGTTTTAAATGTGTGGACGCAATAATAAACATATTACTTTCAAACAAAATACAACAGCGAATACAATATTTAATACTTCCAAACTACAAAACTTTTTCGTAGATAAATAACCTGACGTACAAATTTCTTATTATGAAAATCTTCATTGAGTTCTAAATCTATCACACTACTGTAATTGTTAATGAGTTTATTATTAGTTTAGCGTAATTTTTATAAATTTAAATACTTAATAAAACATTGAGTTTTATATTAGCATTTCAGCGAAAGTGCTAACTATTTATTATTCGGTATTTATACGGTAAATTATCAATTTCGGTATTTTAGCAAATTCGTACTCAAATAAAGCCTATATAACGAAATTCGGTATTAAACTGGAATACGATATATTTTATTCGGATCGACTACTTCTCCATACAAAAAAAGCTATTGTTGTTTATTGTTATACTCTGGCAGTGTATAGCTCTGTGCCATTTTTATTGTATTGGCGAACAAAAATATGAATGCATATTACTATTATTATTATTATGATTTGTGGCTCAACATCATATTTGTCTTGTACTGTATATTTTCGGCATATTATATATCGGCGGCGAACACGATGTTTAACACAAAATCCTTTATGTAAATCCTCTCAAAATATGAACTGCAAAAGTTTGTATGTATATGTGTGTGCGCTAAAGCTATGGATATATAGCTGGGCTGTAGTAGTATTGAACGATAGAGCGGCTTCAATAGATGTGTTGAGCTTTTCAGTTGAAAAGCTTAGTAGGCATTTACCATTTTGTCGTGTCGATCCTTGAAAAATTACATGCTAGTGAGAGAAAACCCAACTTACATCTGCATCTACGGATCAATTGTTGAATAAAGTCGAAAGGCTTAAGGATCAGCTTCCATACAACGCGATACACATATACACTGTACAGTATATAAACTGGTGGCTTAAAGGTATATTTTGAGGGCACAATTTTTACCAAACTTGTTAAGATGCTTTTAAGGGAAAAACCGCGCGCACACATACACACGGGCTTTATGTTAATAAAAGGTATTAAGTGGTGAGAGAAATATATATTTTTTTGATATAAGCCAATGTGTTAATATAGTAGTACATGTTTGTATGATTATTACTGTTTTTATTATTATGGTAAAATATGCTCAATTTTATTGGCAGGTGAGAGAACACATATAGCGATGCGAAGTTTTTTTTCGCCTTATTTTCTTCTGTTGCTTTGCGCACAAACTCGTGATGAATAAAATCTATGCAAATAAAATAGTGTTACTTATTTTA
Organism: Phthiracarus laevigatus; assembly: GCA_034700185.1. Classification (NCBI taxonomy): domain Eukaryota; kingdom Metazoa; phylum Arthropoda; class Arachnida; order Sarcoptiformes; family Phthiracaridae; genus Phthiracarus; species Phthiracarus laevigatus. Next base: position 35,974 of record JAQIXJ010000218.1, read on the forward strand.
GCTATTTATGGCGCACATGCTTATGATAATCAAGGGATTTACATGGATGTTAGCAACAATAATTCTTTTTCTTTATCTGTTAACAGATTATAGCTATTGATATACAGTGTTTCCAGTTTTATATTCTCAGAAAAACTTTTTATTATTATGTAATTTATTTGTTCGGAGTAAAAAAAAATTTCTGAACTAAAAGAAATTTTAAAAAAGTTTTTTTTTATTATCTGCCCTCTCTGTTCGCACACTAATCAATGCTCGAATGTTGCTATTTATCAATTAATTCATTTAAGTTTAATAGCAATTTTAATCGTTGATCTCGAAAAAATAGTTAGCCTTATTAAGGCAAACATCTGTCTGTGTGTGCTATTAATGCCTCAAAGCGTTTTGTATGTTTATTGTAAAATAAACGAATAATAAAAAATTTTTATTTATTTTTATGTTCGCAAAAATTAGCTTAAAATTCAAATATACAGCTGTTTTAAGTTTTATTATTAGAATTTTCGTGGCATTATATCTTTATTACGAATCGCGTTATAAAAGCAGACTAAATTTATTATTTTTAAATATCTTCTCGATCTTTTGGATTTTCTAGAAAAAATTTTATATGTATTCATTAATAATTAAATCTTGAAAAGAAAATAGTCTCTCAGTTAAAACTAACGCATTCAGTGCATTATGTGTGGGGTTCGTTAGCCATAAAATTTGCAAATTTACAGGTTCATAAATAAATTTTATAAGTTTAAGCAAATTTCAAGTTTTTAAAATAATTGAGATAATGAGTAGAGGAATAAAATTATGTGCAAAAACAAGAGCGACACATTCAATGTGAGCTTATTTTTTTGTCACCAGTTGAATGATGCGCTATAAAAGTAACTTTTGGCATATTAATTATTGAGAAACACGTTAAGTGTTAAAGCATATTCTTAATAAACTTTTGCTATTGTTGGCACTTTTAAATTTAGAACATAAATTCTATTTTGATAATTAATTCGAAAATAGTGAGACTTTAAGAAAAAAATATATAAAAGTACCAATAATTTACAACAATAATTGTTTCTCAATAAATATAATGCAAAAATTTACTTTTTAAAGCGCATCATTCACTCGTCAGTTATACTTTGAGATCATAGGTTATGCTAAATAGTTTATAAAGAATTAATATAATTCTTTTATTCAATCCAAAAACAAATTGCACTAGTAACGAACATTTCCTACTGATATGCTGACAAAAGTCATACTCAAATCCATAAGCTCGAATTCCCTGCGATAAAATGAGCAAAAAAGAGCCACCATTCGGCGCAACCAATTTTGTTATTATTTTGCTATACAATATTCACGCATTCCCTCTGACTTTGCGAGATAAATTACTATGGGTATAATTTCTAGATATTATCGAGCGTATAAACTTAGTATTAAACTTATTAAATAAAAAACGAGTAACAAAAATTTTATGCAACTTTTTTGTTGTTGTTTTTTGTTTATAATATATGTTATCTTTTTTAGAGGATGAAAAGTTTTAAGAATACACGAATGTTTATTTTTTATTTAACTATATATTTAAAGGCTCGAAAGTGTATATTCAATGATTTTAATGCTTAACGATAAGAATTTTCAAAAAAAAACATTCAAAAATTATATCACATGCAGTATTATATTACTTGATATCATACGTAATAATATAAAACTGGACCTAAAGTTATTTTCAAACGTTAATTTCGCTATCGGTAAAGCAGTTTCGAGCTTTTTTCCTGTTTCTAATTCCGAAAAAAGGCTCCGGGTATCAATAATCATAAATAATAATGTGATGTATGCTTATACTAATAACAATAATAACAATAATGTCCTTAAATTTATTATCGCTGGTGTGTGCGCGCAAATATGTACCTAAAACTTCTAGGAGTCAATACCGAAAATGAATACCCGATCGATAAAAAACAATTTATATTTATTGCATAAGTCTTAAACAATAAATTATAAATTAATGAACGATTTTTGCGTTTATGAAACACACGTTCGCTGAACGGCAATAATGGTTGCGAACATTTAATTTATGCTCCTTTATAAACAATAAATTATTGTTTATCTCCGCAAAGCTCTTTAAAGAGCGCAGTTACAATTGATAATACACTGCGCGATGCGTTTCGGATAATATTTTTTCCTTAGCCATATAAACATTTTTTACGCCGGTTTTTAAAAGCTCTCTCCTCTCTCTCTCTCTCTCTCTCTCTCTCTCTCTCTCGCACTGCAAAAGTATATATAACAATACACAAAAATTTATTTCGCAGCGAAATAGCTCCTTATTGGGTCATAAAAAAGAGAGCGAAAGAGAAAGATAGCGGAGAGAGAAAATACTATTAAGAGAATACCGTATTATATAACTTATATGAACATTATTTTTATCATACCATTAACATCGTATTATTAAGTTACATATTATTACAGTATATATACGGTCATATATATCGCGCATCGCATTAAATCCCGGACTCATATATATTGTTTTCCCCGCAGCCCTTTAAACTACAATATAACAACACAGCTAAACAACTGGCATTCAGAGGAGAGGAAAACATTTTTTCGCTACAGTTTTTTCGATTTTACTTTTATTTTTTGCTTTAGTTTTCTTCTCTTTTGCTACTTCTCTCGCTGTTCAGAAAATGTATTGTTCATTGCATTCCGATTTCGAACCATTAGAGAGTCGGGAGGATAGCAATAGCTGTGCGGCATCGAAGTGAGGATTGATAAATCTCTTATTGCACACTCAACTGACTCCGATCATTAATAATACCGTTCACTGCTATTCAATACAATGCGCGGTATATTATATAAAGTTAAGACTTCGGGAGTTAAGATATATAGTTCTCTCTCGCTCTCTCGTTCTCCTCTATTTTTCCTTTTTGCTTATAAAAAAATCGTTTTTGCCTCAGAGGTTAACAATAAGCGAAATGAAATATAAAGTCTGATCGTTTTTGTAAGATATTAATATACATAAATCACTTTTTTTCGGTTATATTAATAACACGCGAGTATAATATATATATATTCTCTCTCTATATATAATGATATATTGCTTTTGCTTTTACCGTAACAGTACAATACATTTGTGATTTTTTCTTCTTATTATGTTGTATTTCTTTTGCTGCATCACTTTAAATATCAAAACTAACGCACCTTTAAAGTTATTACTTATTATAGTAGTTATTACGATATTATGATTACTATTATGATTATGAGATTTAATGTTGCGCTTACGAATTAGTGCGATATGTCATATTTTACCGTAACTTTTATCAAATGCGAACATTATTTTTAACCTATTATTTGTTAGTTTGAAATTTATTTTATAAGATATATGTAGATAAAGTACAATCAATACGATTATTTAAACCGGTAACTCAAACGGTATTAATTATTTATTTGTCGAATACGTTGGCTCAGTTTTAGGAAAAGTTTAAATCTAATTCTTATTTTTTTGAGATAACAGATGTATAAATTCTATAGATAAGAACAAATAACTATGTATTACGACACGAGACTGAATAACTTAAAAACGATTATCATATGAAAACTATAAAACATAATTAGTAGAGATGCCGTTTTGGTTTGAACGGATAGCAATTATCACAATTGCCGAGAAGAACGATGTAATCGGTGGCAAAACTAACGCTTAACGCGAGCGGCAAAAATATTTTGATTACATTGTACAAACGCGGTGTGTATGCGTTTTAAGTGCCATTAACCTTACGAACGCTAAAATTAATGAATTTAGCACATCATTTCTCATTCGAAGCCTAATTATAGCAATTGAACGCGAAATATATATCATATAGCGAGCAAACGTAGCTTTGTATATATCGAAAGTGTTTTTTAAAGTTTCTTAAACTTTGTCTTACGTTCTCGTAGGAATCAATCTAACATTAGTAAAAAAAATCTCATATTATAACACTTTTATTACGAAAAAATACTCGAAAATTACACGCGAAAAATGTTGATTAGTTTTCCATTCAGTAATTAAACATGTACTATATTTAAATTATATTATATCTACCGTAAAGTAAATTAATCGATTTAAATGAAAGTGAAACAATAAACAAGCCTTTAAAATAAAAAGACGAACTGCGAAACTTGTCCGCATTAATGCTCTTTTTATTTCGTATTAATTAGCTTTAGCTTATTCACCAAACGCTTCTCTATACTCTTAAGAGTAATGCGATTCATTCTCAGTCTTGGTCTCTCATTAATGTAATTTACTGGATGCTAAGATTAATGATAACCTATTCATGACAAACATTTGCGATTCTTTTTTCTTTTTATCCTATTCTCTTCTGTCCTCTCTCTCTCTCTCTCTCTCTCTCTCTCTCTCTCTCTCTCTCTCTCTCTCTCTCTCTTTCTTTCTTTCTTTCTTTCTCTCAACGATTGGCTTATTTTATTTTTATCTTTCCAATTCGTTGTCGGAATGAAGAATAACTCAGGAAATCAAGTCTGGAAATAGTTCTTACTCTCCATCTTTAGCTACACTCCCTTTTAATTTAATACATTTATTACGTAAAGCACTCGTGTCCGACAAATAGCCAGTCAGCCAGACATTTGATTGTTTTTCACGATGTCCAGCATTTGATCTAATTTGGGTTATTTCTATCTAACAGTAAAAAACAGCGAAACAAACAATGGAATCATATAACTGGATAATTTGTTTCTCTTAGAGCGCGTGAAGCAACATATTTATTTGTTAATAAACGTCGACATAAACTAGATATTATGGATCGAAAAGTTTATTATATTCTTTCTGTTCGTTTAGAGCGCAACCATGTTTATTGTAGTGTGCATTAATAAACATTTATCTTACTATCTATCTATCTGTTACAGTTTCGTTTCGTTTCGTTTGTCCTCTTATTAACACTTCGTTACTGCAGCAAACGAACGCAAACTAACGGCTAAGTTTTTCATTAAGAAACAAAAACGAGTCAAGTATTAAACCGAGCGCTTATAAGCGGAGATAAAATCTCGCAGAGAAAACAATATCATTAGCAGCGCAACTAATTACATCAATCAGTATCAGCTTTCTTTCTTCTATCACTATTTTACTACTAGTCTAGAAATACAATGTATATTAGCAATTTCACTTAAACAGCAAAACAGAATACGACAACAAAAAATAAATAAATTCTCGTTGACTTTAGTTTTGTTTAGGTCTGATAGTAAAACTTTTATGTAATATAACATATTTTGATTTGTTTTATATGGAATAAAAAATAGAAAAATGGCATAAACACTGACACATAGCGATTGTTTACAGAATTAATACACTGACTATGCGAGAAAAAGCGTTTCTGGTTATAAAAAAAACTTTTTTTTGTTCATCTCCGCACACACCAAGAAGTGAGATAGTTATTTCAGATAGAATTTTTTTATATACAGTACACTATTATATGTGTCGCTCCGCTATTCTTTAAATATTTTATTCTTACTGTTCTCTTTTAGACCTCTTTTTTTATTGTTTTACTGGTAGTAGCAATTCTTTTAGCAGTTTATTTTTATCTGCCTCTCTTTCTTTCATTTTGCTTTTTTATTGTCTCCTAAATTTTTTTCGCTCTAAAATGGGCTATAAATCTCAATATAGCCAATTCATGCCAAAAAAGTAACATATTTTTTATGTGAGATAATTTAATGCTGCTCTCTCTCTCTCTCTCTCTCTCTCCTGCGGTAATCAATATTGTCACTGGTGTTTCAGAAACGACTTTCATCATTATATTATTTTCTTTTAACGTTCTCTAAAAATATATCTATCTCTTCACTTAATTTATTATTATATGATTTTTCCAGCTCTTTTTATTTATTTTTTTGCTGCGTAGTGTGTGATAGCTATGATTTGACAAATTGTTTTCCGCAGTATTGGGTCATTTCCCCAATAAAATTTCATTATGATTGTTAACTTTAGCGCATAGTTCGAGTGTTGCTGTTAACGATCAATCTCTCAGTGTTTAACTTTAACTTATCTTTTGATAATTTTTTCAAATACAAAGTGCCTTTTTTCTTATCAGAAAAAAAATTAAATTTCTTAAACCAATAATCAAAGATAAAGATAGGATCCCTAATTAAATGTCGTTTAATGTAAGCCAGCAATAAATTAAAAGAAATCCGAAACAACGTATTTTCATTAATTAACAAACTTTATTATGTTTTAGAGGGCAATGAAATTTTTTTTTGGCACAAAAGTAACCAAAATTAATTTAAAACTTAAAAAATATAATCTCCTAAAATGGGCAAAACAATTTTTTTAATTACGTTAAAACCGTTTTTTTCATCTGAAAGTTTAACTTTTATCCTACAAACTTAACGATAACGCAATAAATTTTAATCACTGTGTGCGTCTGTCTGCGTATATCTATGCGTTTGCGTTAAACTTTAATTTATTAATTTGCATTTTTTGAAACCTTAAAGTGACTTAATTATTTGAAAAATTAAAACTTTTCACAGAAAAAACTAAATATTCGTCTTTAATTTTATTTTTGAAAGATATTTATGCACAAATTGGGTATTTTTTCGACGCACAGACTATAATAAAAAACAAATTTATGAGAGCTATATTTTCGTTGCTGTATTTATGATTGGAATCAGTAAAAAAATTGTGATCGATTTAACGATTTTCTTTTAGTTCCCGAGTTTTATCGTTTTGGCATTGAACATAAATATATATTTTTTAATACACTGCTATTAGTTAACGATTATTTAAAGCAAACAGAAATTTAAAATCATAAAAACTAAGTGTTTTTTCCAAACATTTGTATTGAGAGTTTAAAAATTAATTTCCAGTAATTTATAACTATTGACAAAAAAGTGCTCATTTTTTTAACGACTCTTTATAAATCTCAAAGCTTCTACAATACCATTGATGCAACATCTTATGACTGCTATAACGCAAAGGAAGCAATAAATTAAAATTATTATTTTTCCAATATACTTATCGCGAACAATGCATAATTTTTTTTTTGGCAAAACATAAAAACAAATTTCATTCATCACCGGTCCTTTAATTTTTTTTCATTTCTCTTTTTGGCAAACAATTGGGAGTGAAAGCTTAGGTTTACTAATAACTGTGTTTACCAAGCATTTGATTTATAGCTTTTAGCGAGAAGGACAGTAATAAAAGTTTTTGTTGTGGCTCTTTATCAACATTGCGGTACCGAGAAGTTATGGTCTATAACTAATAATTACTGATTCCGCTAAACATTTACTAAACGCTCTCTTATTATATGCCGGTCCACTCCAGTTGCCAATATTTTTTCAATGCCATTCTCTCTCTCTCTTTCCACCGCACTTATTGTTGAATAGAGGTCATCATTTTTCTTTAATGTTTGTTAACAAAAAATTTCCAGATTCATATTATTGCAAATTAAGGTTTGGTTTCTAAGCCACAGTACTTCCAAATACATGGCAAAAATGCAATTTAAATATTTTTGCTCTCCATTCTCAATGCAAATTTTCTTCATAAATGTAGTAAATATCGTTTTAAAACCATTTAAAAGATTTTAAAAGTTTGAATAATATTTATTTAAAAAACTTAAAGAACGAAGTAAAAAACGTGAAATTTTAGTTTATTTATTCATGGTCCAATTCTTTATGATTAATAATAGTATGTACACAAACAATTATTGAGAAGAGGGACAATTTACTAGAGGGGAATATTCACAATTTACAGTATTATTTATGGTATTAGATTTCTCAAAGTCGATCAGTATTAGACAATCCGTTGATGGAGAAAACAAAAGTAGGATATGAAGAAATTTATCCATTAAAACAACATATATGGTTCCTAATACTTTATAGATGGGTTCTATGGCTAACCAGTATTGTTATGTTACACATTCAAAAACAAAATCAAACTCAACGTTAAATAGGATAATAGTAAATTATTGTGTTATATTTTTAAAAATAGCTAAAATAAAAAATGTTAGTATAAAACAGAGTGGGATAATAATCGACACAATTAACAAATTAATACAATTCTGTAATTCCGTTTTATTCAACTAAAACACGTTATTTGTGTATTATCTATACTGTATTTACTAATCAGTTGAACCATTCTTATGAACACGTGATTGTACTGTATGTGAACTTATTATTCACTAATTGTAATTAAACATAAATATTAATTAATTAGTTATTTGTTAGAATCGTTTTCGAATTTATTTATTCATCAATTATTAAGATAGAGATTGTTTGGATAGTGTATTGGCCAGTGTTGGGCATCAATGAAAACAGTGTATAAGAATAAGATAATTGGTGGACATGTACATGTGGTATGTAAGATATGCTCGTTTCCATTCTATTTCCACTCACAGGTATGTCAAACAATATTATTGATTCGCTACAATTTGAGGCCAAAGGTTAGTTAAAAAAATTGGACTGTTGTTCAACTTAATTAAAAAAGCAAATGCCGAGCGTTTACTAAAGCATTTGAAAAGCGCGCGAAATTGAAATTCAATTTATATGATAATGGATTTTAGACTTGTTATGAGTTGATAGTTTCCAATCATTATATTAATTGCAAAGTTTCGTGTGTTTCCGTACTTCAATTTAAAATGCAACATAAAAATGTTTAAAATATTGTTCGCATATGACTCTGTGTTAATTTTTAGCTCACTTTTTTTTTAAAAAGGCGAGCTTATGGATTTGAGTATGTCTGGCTGTCTCTCTGTCGTCTGTCTGTCTGTCTGTCTGTCTGTCTGTCCTGGTGTCCGCAGTTTTATATTAGTAAAGGCATTTTACCTATATCTCAGTGTAAGTTTAGTTATCAGTTTATGATTGACTAGGTAATAAGGTACATCTCATTTCAAGAAGTTTCTAAAGCAATTTGTCCATAAT
>JAQIXJ010000219.1:0-44706 GCA_034700185.1 Phthiracarus laevigatus
TACAATTTAATATCACTCATTTTCGTAAAACTTGAATTTTTACAATTATTTGCGAAATAAAAATTACATTGATAATCTAATATACCACATTAAACTAAAAAACGTAAAGTAAAATGTCATTTGATATTGTTGTAAACATTTTTTTATTACTCTTCTGTGGTACAATATATAAGGGGAGGCTCGAAGCTCGGGTTCAGGCTCAGGCTCTAATTTAATTGAGGCTCGATGTTCCGGTTCTTATAGGGAGGCTTAGGCTCAGGTTCCATCCGAAGCCTCTGGAACCCGAGCCTCATCATCACTACACGGGACATATGCAGGAGACGATGGATACGGTGATATGCGGGTCTCAAGTAGTATATTTAAGTTTAACTGATTTACATCAATTACATTTTACTGCATAAATAAAGTGCAGCTAATAAAGTGTTAATGAAGTACGAAAAACATAATTTACTAAAGCACCTAAAACTTTAGAACAAGTATTTGTTAACATTAATAAACTGAAATTATTAAATGTTTAGTTAAATAAATATTGATCACAAAAACTTTTATCAATTTGGCATTCTGTCTGATTGTGCTCCCAAAACATTGATAGCGTGTGATGAATAGTGTAGACATAGGATTTTATCAAATCATCAGTTTAATCCTAGACTCCTATATCAGTATCGGTTGTCTTACAGCAAAACAAATTTTCTTTTTGTCTGTTCGCATACTTCCAATTTCGTTTGTTCGCTTTTAACTGTCACGTCTGCAGAGATAAACAAGTGTTTTGGACATAGGTTTAAGACTTTAATTTTCTATAGCATTCTTTTGTGTAACCGAATTTGCGTTATTGTCAAACAAGTGGAAACACAAAAACTAAAAAAATTGAGATGATATTGTACCGTAAAACAAGAATGCGCGCAATAAAGTAATTCTGTAGAGAACGAAAACAGTACTCGAAAAAAAAGTTTAGTCTAGTTTTAATGAGTTTGACCACTAGAGTGTACGGAGTCTATTAAAAGATTAAAAACTTATACACAAAAATGTTTCATTCCTGATAAAAAAATGTCTTTTATTCCCCTAATGAAAACTAGAGAACTTTCAATCATTTTCTATTTTTTTGAGAAACAATTTCTATAAAAAGCAAACGAATTCTTTTCTTATTATTTCCGAACAATAAAGTCGTCATAACGGTATAATTTATTTGCTCACTTGTCTGGTATATCATTATAAAGATAATATATGATAAATATTAAACAGTGGATATACGCGATGCGAAGAACACACTCCAGATATGTTTGCTTTATTTGGCTTACATTTCGCGCTGTAACTGTATTGAAATGATTTTTCGGTGGGGAAACTATAAGTACACTGTATTTAAGATATTATTTTTGCGGCACATTTTATTACACGGAATCCTATTTGCATTAAACAACCATTTGTTGGATTACGCCTAAAGAAAAAGTGATGTTGAAGAGTGGAGAACACATTTGTATTTAGACTTTGCTGCGCGTATGTGTGCTCAGCGTTGCTGTCCATTAGTTTTCGGTACACTTTGTGCGATCATATTTCATGTTAGGCAGTGCTGTGTGTGTTGCATAATCTGCTTAAATACGGAATATTATTTCGCTATTCTTGTAATGATACCAAAAAATTTTAATATAAAATATAAAGTTGTGTTATGTTTTATAAACTTAAATAATAAAAATATATGTTTCTAATAAAAAGGATCAAAATGAAAACGAATTAACTGCGGAATAAAAATGGCCGAAAACATGCATTGATCATAACCTTTAAGCAAAATATTTTTTCCACATTTACGTAACCGTTGGATGCCTTATGATAATAAGTTTATCTTTTTATATCTAATTCTATATTTCCATATTTTCCTCTCCCTTTCCCTATCTTCTCCACTGTATGATACTGTTCACTGGCATCTCCTTTACATTAGTTGTTAGTGCACGGAGAGGTTGAAATGACTAAACATAGAGAAAAGTGAAACACATCTGTAATATTGGAGTTACTGACTGCGTGTTATATCCAAATGGGAGTTATGTTCACAGACACATACACTCACAACCCCATTAAATGCCTCTGAAATTGTATACTGATTCTTACACAACAAGTCGTTTTGCTCGTAGAGTTTCTACCATTTCTACCAGAAAAAAGAGAAAACGATTTTTATGCCCAATGCTATTGTGTTTGCGCGCAATGTTTGGGGCATTAAAAAAGCTGATTTCAATCTGTGCGAAACGCGCATCAAATGTATACATATTTTCCTCTCCTTCTCTCTCTCCCTTCGGAATCGTAAAAAATGCTTGAGGGAAATGTATTTTTTCTTCTGAAAAGTATAGTCCAATAATGATATCAGATTACATTAAAATAATGTTTTATGGTTTTGAAACTCGTTTATGTTATTATTATATTTTGCGCATAAAAAGAGTTGTGTAGATTTCTCGTTACGATAATAATCAGTTACATTTTGTTTTTTTTTTGCAGTCAGAAACATTCAAATGAAACAGTTGTTTCGTAATAACATTTAAAATGCGCGCACTAATGTGGCGAAACGGAAAATTAATAAAATTTTCGATTTTTTAAAAAGTTATTGTTATTTTAATCTTTCCAATATTTCTTTATATACGCTTAAATTGGTTGTATAACCTAAACCGTTAAATGTTAATTTATTTAAAAGAGCGTGCTGTGTCGGGCTTTATATTAAGCTGAGTCACTATAATAAATGGTTTAAAATATTGTATTTGTTGTAAAGATTTTTGGTTTCAACTATTTTCAGTGGGATACCGAAAATGCCCTATGATTTATGTTTAGACTCTACATGTAATGGAAATCTATGGAATTCCATTAATTTATATTTATGAATGATATAGAATGGAACTGTGGATTCTCAAACTTTTTCAATGTTATTAAAAATTAAAAAACCTATTTACAGCGTATTAGGTTTTAAATATATAATCAAATTTTCTATATGAAATGTTAGAATGAATTTTTAAATTATACAAATGTAGTTTGATTTATTACTGTAATACTCTGATATTAACTGCCATAAGATAAAATTTTATTAGTTTACTCAAAATACGTAATGTATGTGTAACTTTTATACTTGCCCTGAGTATAAAGATCTCAAACTCCAAAAGGGAAACATAAAATTTCTAAATCTAAGACTTTTCAAAGTCAACTACAGGTAATACGTTTTTCAAACACTCATAAAAATTAAATAAACTTCGATTTGCAAAAATGTCTATATTTTCTCATTACAGTATGTTGAAAGAAAAATATAAATTTTGATTAACCTAGTTTTTTCGGAAAAAAATTCCCAGCTCTAGTACTAACGCATTGATTAGCATAAATCGAACATAATATCTAGTCATTTATTTTACAATCATTATAACAAATCGCTCATAAAAAGTATTTTGTGTACACGTTTCGCACAAGTGTGCAACTAATGGCCAGATTTTTTGTTATTTCATTTTTGTTGGCCACCGAATTACTTTTCCATAGTTATAATCACAATACAAAAGAAATTTTTTTCTGTGGAAAAATACGCGCTCACAGAGCGGCACACATGCAGTTGACGGGAATATTTTTTTTAGTTTTTGATGGCCTAACATCTATCACGCAACACATTAACCCATTATCATAATAAAGCTCTACCCAGAAAAAATTATTTTACCATTTAATATACCGCCAGAAAAAAGCTCTCGTATCATTTATATCTAGACATAATTCTCTGTCTCTCATATTTTATATTCAATTCTGTTATTGTTTTTCTCTAAACTCACCGAATATTATTATAAAAATCTAATTTGATAATTAAAATTTTTGTTTTTTAAGAAATAAATTTAATTAATACCTCAATAACAATGTTTATCGCTCAATTAATTTGTCAAAAATAATATTACAAAATGTCTGGCAAAGCCAAAACTCACGCGAGCGTGAAATATATTTTTACGCTTATTTTATAATTACAAATAATTATCTATTAGAATTGTGGTAACAAAACTCTTCAATGCAGAAACTCTCTAATCATGTTCCAATAAAAATTTGGGATTCTAGATGATTGCTGTAAATTAAAGCAAAAGAAAAATAGCGACTTCGCTTGAACTATTTTTAAAAATATATGACCATTTTCATACTGAAATAATGAAGAATAAAAAATTAATACAAAACAGTTGAAGTTATATATTTAGAATAAAGAGTAAAGTTTTCTTTTGGAGCGAAAAGCAGTGGTGGTCTGAAAAGATGTATGAATATATATTGCTTAACTAAACACGTGTATAACGAATTTTGATAGCTGTTCTGAATATTAATTAAATTGCTCTCCAAATTAGTAATAGCGCTCTACATCTTCATTCGATTCCTCTGCCACTCTATGTTTTCGCTTTATCTTTAGTCAGCAATTAATTAAAACAAGTGCTTTGTTAAGCAAATGTGCGTTTGAAATTTGCATTTAGTGGCAAAATCGGAGCTCAATTTACTACGCACGCAATAGAACGGTTATTTTCGTTTGCCTCTATCATTTCTTATTCTTATTCCCAGTTTAATCTCAAATCTCATTTAAATTAAGTCATGATTTTTTTCTACAGTGTATATATTCTTTAAAGGTTTCGAAGGCAAAACTCGTAAATTTGCAAATTTTAACAGAATATACACTCAACGAGTAACTTTTACGGCGTTCTGATTACAGAAATTTATTGAGTTTGCATTTAAAGAAACTTTTCATCCATTCTATGCATAGTAAGAATTATGGTTTGAGAAAATATCAAACCCAAAAATATAAGTTATTTTCCCGTTTTAATCTATTTTCTATAATCTACTATATTCTCAGTAACTTTTCTGCAACTTTTTAATCACTAATTAAGAACCATATTTTAAGTATAATTTCGATGAAGGTTTGATGAACAAACATTTAGATCTCAACAATTATTAAACTTTAAGGAATCGATAGATTAGTTAATAGGCTATTACTAATAGCAATGTTTTCGCTTCGATGAAACTTCATAAACTTCAAAAAATTTCAGATTAAAATTATTTATTATAAGTTAAAAAAAAGCTAACAATCGTATTTAATTTACTCCATCATAAATGAATAATCGGCCGAAAACTGAGCGCTATCTCCGTAAAAAAAATTTTAAGCTTAAATTGAAGAGCGCAAAAAATCGTTACTCGTTTATGCATCAAAACTTCTTTCTGTCCGGTAATGGATGATTGATGACACTATTTTTTTCTCTCCGCGCCTCACTTTTACTTCTTAATATTTTTCTCTTTCATACTTACGGAAACTTAACCAGTATTTTAGTTTGTGTATCAAATCTCGAGCTAACATCAGAAAAGAGTTGACACACTATTTTTTCGCAACTTACTTTTTTTTCGTCATACACTTAAACTTTTTGACACTTTTTCTATTGAATATCACAATGGCATCGCACGCTATAAATCCATTCTTAATGTGCGTTAAAATGCATTTAAGAGTTATTCTTTTGATTTGTTATTAAAGAGTCGAATCAACATATATCTATCTGGCATTAAAATCCATTCAACTAAAAGTTATCAAAAATTTTGGTTCAAATTCGGTAAAAATTTTTTATTTTAAAAAAATTCTGGACATTTTATCGGTGTATTATTTATAACCTATTCTATTGCAACTTATTTAGAGAAAAATAGACGCACGCTAATGATTATGATCATTTGGATTATTGACGCAATCAAACAGTTATTAAATATTTATATACTCGTTGAACTCTTTTTTTAGTATTAATGTCCTTTAATAATATGTTTATTGAATAATTAAACGCATTTCTATGTTTTTTTAGAATCATTAGTCGATAAAAATATGTTATTCCGTATTGCTATAAAAAATTTAAGCTAAATATGTTCTAAGGTTAAATTTTTTATGCACAGAACTAACGGCTTGTTTATTCTCTGGCACACATAAAAAAGAAGATAAGCCACCCATTCATTAGTGATGATAACTAATGTTTTACAGGAAATACATATGCATTATATCAATGAAAAATGTGGTTTATTTTGTACGCGTTTACATAAAGATTTGTTGTTAGCGTATGTTTTTTTTCCTGTTCAAAAACGATTGTTAACTGTAAGATATTTGCGCTGTTATTCATCGTTAACAACTTTAAAAATGCGAAAACTGTATAAATATATAACTTATGTGTGAGTTATCATCATATTTTAAATACTTTTTTAATGGATTAGTCACCAACGAACGGTTTTCTTAGCGAATAAACAAAATTTATAGATTAAAAAGTATTCACAACTCAGTGTTGGAAACACATTTATCTGCTCGATTCAGCCGTGCAAAAATTTATTATATTAATCTTGCACTATATCTTTCAATCACTTTTCCATTAATAAGTATTACAATATTTTCGGGAAAACATTGTTTAGTTTAGGTCATAATTTTACATGTTTTGAATAAATTTTACCTGTTTTATATGGGAATTAAGTTTTTTTAGTATTTATGCAGTATTTAATAAACTATATTTTCCTGAACTAATGGAACATATGTTTAGAGTAAAGTGTTGAAGCAAATAATAAAATCTCAAAGAAATTTTTTTATACAATCCTTTATAATAACTCATTTTTTGGTTTTTGTTGTCTTTTTTTATGCTGACGAGTGAAACTCAATAATTTTTTTTGGCCGGAAATTAAGCCATCAGTTTAATTCAAACAGTCCACCGCAAAAATAAATGGATCACCAAAATAGGCGAATATAATATTTAATATTGAAATATCGGATACTTCTGCTAAGTTTTCGGATAATGCGCGGTTTGTATTACAAATACGCACTTGAAACCCATTGATTATTAACGGCTTTATTAGCCAAATAAAAATAAAGCGCCCATTTTATTAATCCAATTGTCCGAATACAGGGCATAAAATTAATGAAATGTTTGGTGAATAAATAAATTTTCGATTTCCCTCCGGTTTCGTCGTCACCGAGTATGACCTCATTGCTGACCTAATCGTAATAAATCAGGGCATATGTCGCTACAGTGGCTGTTACAATACAACAAAAAGCCGGCATCTAAAAAGAAAATGCTTGGGCCAGCTTTATTCCGCTCCAGCTTTGATCACTATCCCAGTGACACTCTTTTTTATCATTCGAACACTACGTCACCCAACAGTCAAACATTCTCTCCAATCCGCCTGATAAATCGAGAGAATATAACTCTCTAGGGGTTAATTCAATGCACACAGGATTTTCCGCGCAAAGTAAACCATTTGCCTTTATATTTTGTGGCCACTATTTTCTAGTTTTTATTATTTGCTTATATCAAAGAGATAGCCGTAATTATTATCATTACTGCTTTATGGTACGTAATACCAAAATTAATAGCATGTGCTTAATTTATAGTCTACCGTTAAATCTGAGCTCATAGGCTTAACTTTTTGTCTGCTCTATGTTTGCCTGGGTTTCTTATTTTAGTTATCATAAATAACACTATTCTTCTTTATTTTGTAAATCGCGATTAGTAGTCGACCATTAATAAGTGTTTATTATTTTAAGAATTTGGGAGAATGGTTAAAAATTTAATCCTAGTTTGATCGGAAAATAAATCTTTTCTAATCTCAAGCTAGGATTTAGATCATGAAAAAGAGATAACATTCATTAATAACTTTTTGTATGAAAATTATGAAACTTATAAGAATTTTCAGAAATTTTTACTCTTGTGTTTGTAATAAGTGTTGTTGTCATTAATTTTGTGATTAAAACAAAGACTAAAAGAATTTAATATAGTTATTGCATTACAGATGATTAATTAACGGTCCCTATTTAATCCAAGTGATGGATATGGGGAGCCGATATGCATCAGTGTCCTGGGAAATGAGTCATTCTTGCGCTCTGTAAAAAAATAAGTTGATTATGAAATGAGTTCGGGTACTCTTTGATTAAAAACTACTGTCTCCCAATTTTTGTATTTGTTTAAGTAATGTTTAAGTTATATTTACTATGTTTATTACAAAAAAATTCCTATCGTTTTCATATATCTTTTTAAAAGTTTAATAGATTAATTTAGAAACCAATCTGAATATTAAAATATCTTAATTGGTGCAAATGATTACAGAACAATTTAGTACACAACAATTAATTGCTCCTCATTGTATACGGTTAACGCCAAAAAAATGTTGTACAAAGTTAATTTTATCAAAATATTTATTTAAAGCCATCTCAATATTAATAATATATTGATTTATAGCATTTAATTTTAAAATTAAGAAAATTTAAAATTATTATTCTAAAATTACACCAGAATATTTTTTCATATTAGTTAACAATGTTATAAGAAACTTACCGTAAGAAAGCTTTGGTCTCACAACACAATTTTGCAATCTCTTACTTTAAAAGTATTTAAAAATTTAAGATATATGGTTAAAACTTCTTTCGTTTCACGTTAAGTAATCAATATTTCATGAAAATCCATTATATTAATTTCGTTATAACTTACGATCTTCAATTAAATTAAGTAAAATCGGTTTTTATGGAATACAGGATACGTGAGATTATTCTCAATGCGTTTACTTTTTAGTTTTTACTTTATTTATTAAAGCTTTAATTGCAATGACTAGAATATAGTCCTACCAGATGTCAATCTTTGGAATGGATTGGGGTTTAGTTATTGGGACAATAGAGT
Source organism: Phthiracarus laevigatus (assembly GCA_034700185.1). NCBI lineage: Eukaryota > Metazoa > Arthropoda > Arachnida > Sarcoptiformes > Phthiracaridae > Phthiracarus > Phthiracarus laevigatus. The sequence goes on from JAQIXJ010000219.1 coordinate 8,649, forward strand.
ACAATGCAAAGTAACAATTGGACGAAGTTTCTGGGAAAAGATTTTAATCAAAACAATAATTAATTAGAAAAATTATAAAACTATTTATAATAATATAAACAAGAACAACACATTCGTAGATAGCTCACTTTTTCTTAGGTTAATGCATACTAATGTGATAAACTAATCAATTTTTACACTGTGATTGCAAGATCTCAAATCCTTTTATTAACATAAGAAATCAGTGAAATCCATTAATAAATATAAGACTGCGAACGGCGGACAGACAGACATTGTCAAATTCATAAGCTCGGTTTTACCTTTTCAAAGTAAGCTAAAAAATAATGTATATAGATTTATAAACTGGCTTTCAGTCTTTTTTAAAAGATTTGAAGTGACAATAAAGTCATTAAAGTAAGATCTTTGCTGAATGAATGAATGGAATTTAAATTATGTATAGAATGATAGTTACCCAAGGGGGGTGCTTGCCCAGGGTTGATCCCCTCTTAGAATTCTGTAAAAGTTGACCCCCCTCATGAAAAATCGAGAATGTATTGAAAATGTGCTATTTTTTGGATGAAAAATTATTTTTTGGTCCGAAGACAAAAAAATATTCGTTTAAATCGGATGAGTTTTCCACCCCATTCCCCCTAAAATTTCAATTTTATTCAGTTTTTCAGGATCTGACCATCTCTGGCACTTCAGACCTTGGGTAACTATGGTATAGAATGAAACAAACCTAATGAAAAAATTCGTTAATTTATTTATTATACATACACTATGGGTTTTAATTGAGGAAAATTAGTATTTTTTCTAAAGTTTATGCTAGCATTTTTGGCAATAACCCGTATTTATTTGTAAATAGTCTGGTTGGCCTACTAGAATATTATTTTTATTGCTCTCTATTTATTTCTAAATATAAAATCGTAAATTAGATAAAAAATATTTAATCTGGTTTGCTCTACGATTAGCAAAAAACTAACATTTTTTCATCATAATATATTATGTACCGTAAGTAAAATCTTGCGTTTTATTTAGCGATAGAGTACTTATAATTAATTTACCGGTCGTTTCAATTTACTATATTTTTATATATATAGTGACTTACTTTTCTATTAAGCTTTTGGATGTCGAATTTTTACTATACTTTTCTTCTTCATCATCTTCTTCTTCTTCTTAGAGCTTGTATTTTATTGCCATCAATTCGATTATTATTATTTTTCTGCATGTAATCAGAATCCTGTCTTTTGATGTGAGCCGCGCTTTACAACAAAACATCAACGCTTTGCCAATAATCTCCTATTCTATTCTCTTGCTCTCGCAACTCCTATCACACTCTCATTCTGTCCCCTAAGTATTAACTCATCACTGATTGCGATAACTCTTGGATTTTCTCTTTCGAGACAGAAATAGTTCACATTTTTTCTATTCTTCTCGAACGCCTAATATTTTATTAAGCGAAAAAAAGCATTTTCTTTTAAGTCTTACGATGTAATACGATTTTTTTTCTCACTATACGTGGTGTGTAAGTTTACTACTGTTACAATTTATTTTCCCAATATTTTTATCTATTCTATTAAAATATATACGCGTTTTATTTTCCGATTAATTGATATTAATATCAGTTTAATGGAAGTGGCTATACGTTTGAAAATAATTTCTAGATAAATATTAATAATTAATACTCGCTGACATATTTGCGTTAATTAATCATAAATTAATATATTTTCATCAAACACAAGCGCACACAATGTGTTAGAATCTAATATTAAGAATTATTAACTTATTATAACTTTTACTACGAGTTAATAATAAAAGTTCTTTCGGTTCATTACACAAGAGAGCTGTGAGTGGAGGCTGCGAAGCAAACAGAAAAAAATATCCAAAAGAAAAAAATTACTGCAACATAGCTATCAAAAATAATTTCATCGCGTTTTTCTCTTATATAATGCGTTCTCTCTCTCGCTCTCTAACGCAGTGTGTTCAACGTTATTATGATGAAGAATGCAAACATTTCGCTGTCATATTTCATAAAATGAATGCCAATAACAATATGTGTGTGTTTGTGTGAGCGGGTGAGTGAGAAAGAGAAAGAAAAGGACATAGAGTTGAAAAAAATAAAACAGTGCACGAAGAAGCGATGGCTAAAAATTTATGCACACCGAAAATATGTTTAGCAGCGTTAAAATTTTATAGTATTTTCAAGAGTTGAGGCACAAAAAATGGAAAAAATAAAACGAAACGGCGTTTTAGTGAACAATATGATAGCAGTATGTGTATGTGCGTTCATCACAACTTTCAGGTGATTTGAATAAATGGTGGGCGGACTACAATGTTTAGACGCCGATCGAGTGGAAATAAATTCTCTATCTTTCGCTCTCTCCCCGTCTTTTCGTGCCACACTTTTAATTTACTTTCGCATCTTATACGTGAAATGTTTTACTTATATCGCTGTATTTTTTTAACTCTAGTTCTTATTTTTTTCTGTGCAGCACTTTTCCTTTTGTTATTCAGCTCTCATCTCATTTCTATTGATTCGCTTCTTCTTTCTAAATGCTTCTTATGTTTTAGTATTCTTCAAAGTTTTAATAAATTTTTTCTTTCTCTTTTTACTGATTCTTTATTTAATTGAATTTTTTTCTTCCGTAAAAGAAGTACGATTCAGTTTATCTATATTTACATCGAATTTTATTTTAAATTTCTTGGGTAACAAATCTATAGCCAAAACTTTAATAGCGACTTATTATATTATTTTCTTTAACTTAATAAAAGAAAAGGAATGAAAGCTACAGCAAAAAAATTTTAATACTCTTTGTGATCACTTGTCACAAACAAATGTTTTATTATTTTGAACTCAAATTTAATGCCTCTTAGAGAGTTTACTTACTTTAACTACGGTATTGTATTAAATAATAGCTGTGAAATTATTTTCTTTTTTCCTATAGATTATTTTTTAAACTTTAAATTATTTAGAATCTTTTTTAAAAAAATTTTTCACAATCGGAGATAGTTTTTCGCGATAAAAATGTTCCTAAAAATGTATAGAAAGTTTTTAAGCCGCAGATGTAAAAAAGAGTGTTTAAACTCTAAACAAAATAAAAAAGTTGCAACTCTGGTAATAATTAATTCTTTCATTAGAAATTTTCAATTTAATCTTTTAAATTAAATAAATAAATTTTTCCACGTGCGATATAAATTTCATGGCAACTATACAATTAATTATATATAAGTTTTTCATTTCAACTAATAAACATAACAATCTTGTTTAAATAAACGAAAGTTGTTTCTATTATAATGTTATTTTTAATCACATGTTTTAAATGTCAATTCAACTTTACTATTAACGAGCTTTTCTCAAAAAAGTTTTTTGACATTACAATAATATTTTTTGATTTTTTCACATTCTCCATTTATCACGAACGCTACTTCCTTCAACCGTTTTTTTTCTAAAGTCATAATACTACTCAAGAATTTTTCTTTATCAGAAATGTGTAATCACTCACATTCTCCATACTGTTAGCCACAGATAAGAGTCAACGCTTTAAGCGATGAAGAAATAGTTGATATAACTATAGCCTCCATAACTCAAAGACCGGAGCTGTTCGACCGTAAAATACTGACCTAATACTGTATAGTATATACAGCGTAGCGTTTCCTATGCAAACCAAATCAAATTCTTTCAACTTATATACTCTGTAACAAAGTTTTCACCACTGATTTCTGGCTCTTAATCAAAGTTTGCACTTTTGTTAGATTAGTCAATAATATCTGATAAGTTAATGTCAAATTTTTAATTTTGGCAAAACAGCGACGTTTTTGTTGATTAGAAATGTGTAGACTAATAATGTTAAAAATATTGCATTAAATTGTTTTAGTATTTAAAAATTCATGTATTTAATTCAAAGCTCTATGCAAACAATTGATTGATAATTCATTATTGCATTATGTATCCCAAATTATCTTAATGTATCTCACATGGCGTTCTATTTTGTTTACGTTTTTTATCTCGAACTTACAGTATCGGGCATATGTTGATTGAAAAAACTCTTCGGGTATTTCTTGAACTTTGTGACAGCACGCGATTGATGGATGATTATATAAGGTTGCAACACCTTGTATCGTGTGGCCTAACAATAAACATTCCATGTATTGCGAGAACTTATTTAATAGATCTAATGTTATATTCAAAACTTAATTAAGCTAACATTAAATGTTGGCGCCATATCTTTTATTTTGTTTATTTATGTTATAATAATTAAGCAAGAATTCGTCAATTTAGAATAAATATTTCGATTTAACTTAATTTATTCAAATATTTTGGGATTATTTAATAATTTTTTCGATTTACGGTGGAAACAAAAAAGTAAAAATTTGGCAAAATATTATTTATTTTCTGGCACCCTATTGATGGGAAATAACGTAAAATCATAAGTTATACTAATTCTTTGGATGGAACTGTAGTTTTGTGGTTATAATTATAATAACATATATTTTATTGCGCATCGCATTAAAATCGTAAACGTAATGGTTATTGTTATAAATCATTTTCGATAATAACTCTTAACATTTATTAAATGTGACACAACAAAAATGAGCTCATTATTCAATTTGATTTTCGCTGATCGTTTATTCTCGTGTCAATTCGTAAAATAAATATCACTTAAGAAAATATTCCGAACATTTATCACTACTGATTCGGTAATTTTTTCTCTGCGTATAGTTTTTTCGCTGTTTATAATTAATTTTGGATATAAAAAGTTTTATTTTATCGGGGAAAAAATATTTTCGACACAAAAAAATATCATTATATGTAATTCATAGCTTTATGGTGAATAAAGTTAATAAATGCGAAATTAAATATTTTCTATTCTGTTTTAGGAAACTAGAAAACTCTTTATTCATTATTTGATTTCGCAAATTTTTGAAGCGATTTTAGCCATCAATGCAAATATCTTTTATATATCAAATGTCTAAAGAAAGCTATAAAACAATATATAAAAAGATAATATCATTAAATATAAATTTTCTTCTCTCTCTGTAAACACTTCGGGGCTATTGATGCATGAAAAGTAAGCAATAAAGAAAGAAATTCAGTTATTTTTATATAAGTTCATATATATATCTTCAACTCTTTTAGTATACTGTATATTAAACACAGAATAGCAAAAATTTTTTATATATATCTAGAAAAAAATGTAGCTTTACTTACACACGTCAACTTATATATATCAATATGAAAGAATTGTTAGCAAAAGGGGAATAATCATTGGCGTTCACTGAAAGCGAGTTTAACTGCAAGGAATACGGCAGCGATGCTGCGATGCCGACACACCAGAAGCCAAACTATTTTGCCAAACGGTAGACATATGAGTGTATTGGGATTCAAACCATTTCCTATGTGTTATGCAAAAAGTAAATATCGATCATAAATATTTATATATTGAATATTTTTTTTCGCTGGAAAAAGATATAATAATGTTATGTTTTTTTTGAGTTCAGTGTTACTTCTGAATTTTTTATCTACCGATGTGTGTGTTTTGATAGCAATTCATACTAATACTAGTTTATATCCAGATTTTTTCTCTTTCCTTCTCTATATCAATATTTGACTTTTATGTACCTTATAATGCCGAGAACAAGACGCATTTTTTATATAAACTAAAACTATAACAAATTTCAGCATAGTTTTATCACTAAGCATAGGTACTATTCTGGTTTGAAATGAAAAAATTAAATAATTATGTGTTAAACTTAATTCTAGTTAATTTTTATATTTGACTAAATTTTGTAAAATGCTACGAATTTAAAATAGACTAATTACAAAATATTTAGTTTTCCAAAATATAATTGGATGATTTTTTGCCATTTGATATGCATTTATGATATCCGTAAAAATGTTATACTTTTTTCGCGAAAGATTTCATATCGATAATAAAACAAATTCTAACTCTAGAATATGTTGGCTTTTATTGTTTGAAATGTTTTCCAGAATATCTAGCCGTTTGACTCTTTGATACATTTTGACAGGTTTTTTGTTATACATATCAATGTTTTAAAAATATTCAAATATGAAAATCGGATACTTTTCCGTTTTTACATATCATTTCGACTAGACATAGGCAGTAAATCAATAATTTTAATAACATAAAAAAGTTAGCATATAGCAAACAGAAGAGACGTATAAAAATAAAGAGAAAAAGATTGAAAACCGGAAAAAATTTGATACACACACACAGCGAGAGAGAGAGAGAGATCGAACGAAAGTCATGAGTTAAACACACACGCACACATAGAATACACACTGTATTGTCAATAAAGTGATATCCAGTAGAAAAATAGGCTTTAACTGTATTGTCTTTATTACATTTTTTTCTGTATCTGTCGTCTTCCCTTCTCTGTGTCGATCTGGCTCTCACTCTACTTCATTCACTCCTCCTATTCATAGAAATATATTACTTTTTTCTGGTGCGTCGAATACCTTTAAAGTTGTTTTCGCAATTGTTTTTTCTCTATTGTTTCCCGTAATAGGGTGGCGATAAAATAGTTAAATTAAATCCCTCTCACAACTGGTATTTTGCTTGATATCGACGCAATAATAATAAATTACAAAAGATGTTGGGATGTAAATTTCTTCTGCTTTTAGGAAAACATTAAAAGAAATTTCAAATAGGATAAAAAAATAAATATATTTTATTGACTGAAAAGTCCTACAAGAAGATTTTGCTTTGCCGTGGAAAGTATTAGCAAAATGGGAGTAAAAAATACTATAGTAATAGTATTAAACAAAATTATGCAAAAATTATTCGGGAATTTAAAATGAAAATCAGATAAAAGTATATTTGAAAGGATTTTTTATTTGTTTCGTTTTTCCCTCATTTATTTTCTTCACAATTCTCGTTTGACAAAAACATTTTCTTTTCATTGCTTTTATTTTATTTTTTTATTGTATGCGTAAGCTTTGTAATTTGAACAAAAATAAAGAAAATAATATAGAAATCAATTTTATATCTTAATATTCATATACAGTGTATGTGAGCATATATTTGATTAATTTCTATTATTACCTTTTGGTTATTTGGTTATTATTTTGTTGCATAAAAATCGTGCAAGAAATTCATTTAATTTTTTATTTTTCTCTTTATCCATTGTTAATCAATAATTATTATGGTTTTAATTTTTTTTATTGTTCTACAACCATAAAAATAAATTCATCAGTCTTACGGTAGAAAGTCAGGGTTACTTTGATAATTTTAAATATTAAAATTAAATAATCTTTTTGGTCTTAACCGCTAGAAATTGTTTCTGAACTAGTTCTAATGAAAATGCTTTAAACGTAAAATTACGTTCCCGTTTTTTCTAGTATTCCGGAGCATCTAATTCTAATTCATAAGCAATACTGGATGCCCACAGATAAACACATTTGTCAAAATCCCTTTTGTGTTTACATAAACACATTATATAGCATTAATGATATTTATTCGTACTCTCCATTACACTTATTAATTATATGATGCTTCTATAATATTCAATAAATCCTGAACTATCAAGCATACAGCTAAGACGAAGTAAACGTTATACGTATAATTCAAGATATACGTTATTAACAATAGACTAAATTTAATTAAGTAAAACAAATTTTATTTCCTCCAAAATTCTCAATCACTTGACCTTCAATACTAAACCTGAAAAAGCTTCTTCGTGATTATATAGAATTTGAAATTTGTCACTTAAATACCAATCATTCAAAGTGTGGAGTAATCAACTAATTTATTTCTATAACATATGAAAAACACATTTGATAATTTTCAAATTTTTCAATGACTTGCGAGTTTTAATTGTAACAAAGTTCCTTTTATATATGCTCCAAAATATTTGGAATTGATACTAGCTTTCCCAATAAGTTTTAAGAAAGATAAAATTTAATGTAAAAAAGGATAACAAGAAGCTAAAGACTAACATAAATTTTTATCATTGACTATACGCTAAAAGAAAATTTTCGTTTTGTTTTAATACAATTTTTGTTGCATTTTAGCATGTGATTAGCGTTTATAGAAGTAGTTTAAATGAAAAATTAGATAACATACGATCAATTTTATATGTGCTTAATTTTTTCTTTTTTACTCTTTTTCTCTATACTCTGGCAGAGCAGCATTTAATCAACACAATTGTAGCCATCATTGAGATTACTTTTCCTCTTTCTTAGCGCTATTTCTTTCTTACTCCAAATAAATAACAGTCACTGAAGAATTTGATATTAATTATCAAAAAAGGATTTTGCAATTTTGTTAAAGTAAGAGTTAAAAACTATTTTTAGATCACTGCGGTATAAGTTCTACTGTAGTCTCATCGACTATACAGTATAAGTAGAGATCATCGTTACCGGTCACGATAAAAAACAAATTGGCAATAATGTCGGGTAAAAAAATATACAAAATTAGCGGTCATAATTGGTTTAATAAAAATTTTAATGAAAACATACTCGCAAATTTTATATTGAATTATTGGATTTAATTAAATTTCAGTTTTAAGTCATATTTACAATGAAAATTAATTTTTTTTGTATTTTTCAATTTTTTTATAAGTTTTAGTCAATTGTAGTCAGGGTGTACCAGAGTGTGTCGGTTCTGGGGGTGGTTACTTTCCGACTTTTCAAAATTTTAGGGGGAGGGTCAAACTACTCGGATTTAAGCGACAATTTATCTGCGATCGGGCAAAAAAACATTAAAAAAATTTCCCCCATAGAGATGTCATTTTTTAGGTAGGGGAGTCAACTACTCCCCAGCCCCCATCTGGGACACCCTGATTGTAGTTATCAAGTTATTGTGAATTTTTTTAACCATGCTTTAGAATTTTATCTTTTCGATGCATTTTTTAAGTTTACTCATAAACAAAATATGTAATTGTAATTACAATACAGTAATGCTTATAAATTACATGTCTTAACAAGAGATTATTATCTTTAAATTAGATTTTCCTGTGTTTATCTGTATTACTAGTAATTTTACCGGAAATTTTTTTGAAAACAATGGGTCATTATTAGGCACCACCTGTCTCATAACCGGTGCCGATGACCTCTATTGTATAAATTGATATTATATAATCTATTGCAGCCATTATATTGGTAACATTTTTACCAACAGTTATCGAGTTGCAAACAAAACACAGTTTGTTATTTTAAAAATAAAATGGTTATAATTATGGCGCAAAAAATTGTAGAAACATAAAAAAAGCACATAAATTGTGATTATCTCGTTTATTATCTATAATATACATTTTGAATAAATAGAGTAATTGCGAAACAAAGTTTTAACGCATATTATAGATAAACGCATACTTTTTCTTTAACAAAAAAACTTTGGATATACGCGTTAGTTTAACTGTCATAAAAAATTTTGATTATATCCCAATAAGCCCTTTATTTTGGCAGAGACGACAACATAATGATGAAACATAGATAAAATGGTAGAAAAATTTTAGCGTTCATCTCAAAATGATCTCCTGATCTATTGTCTAGTGCTTAAACTTTTATCTTTTACACTCTATTTTTTCGTTCTTCTGATGCCAAATACTATTATACTGGGATTTATAGCTTGTGCTATTTTCTCCATCCTATCTGCTGTATTTGATAGGCTTCTAATTCGTTAATATGAATGGAAAAAGTGCCAAAAATATTGAAGAGAAAGAGAGAGAGAGAGAGAGAGAGAGAGAGAGAGAGAGAGAGAGAGAGAGAGGGGAGAGAGAGAGAGAGAGAGAGAGAGAGAGAGAGAGAGGAGAGAGAGAGAGAGAGAGCTTAGTTGTAATAAATTCAAGACTCTCTTCGTTAGTATTTATTTAGACACTGTGTATAAGTAAAAAACAATAGAATTTGTTAGATGCGTTTTTGGCAATTAATCAAACACTTCAAACCATTGTCGAAGTAGGTGTACAATAATGTAATCTTGATTGAAATAATTTTTTCTGATAATCCAATATCTACCACCGATTGCTTATTCGGGTTTTTGTTACAAACTTTATGTGTATTCTAAATGTTAGCCAATAAAACTAAAAATAGCGAAATCATGTACAAAACCGAAATTTTGTTTCATAATCTTAACATCAAACAGCAATGCAGGCCATAATCGGTGCTTTTCTCTCACATTTTCCTTACTAACATACAAGCCATTTCTTTTTTCTCTTTCGTGTGTGTGTGTGCCTGTGTGTAACGCTGCGTTTGTGTTGTTTTTAACAGCTCTTTATCTATGATGATCACAATTGGGAATCTTTCGACGAAAAACAATTGTAGCGAAACAGTTAATACTTTTCTCTTCGTTTTTTTCCTCTTCATGTCCGCCAACACACACACAAAATACAATAGCAACTGTATATTCAATACTTTGCACACTGTTTTTTTTGTATCGAAGTTAGAAGCTCTACCGATGAGATAATGTAATGATAAATTGTTAGGAATATACACGTTAAACGCATATATTCATTGTACTCAATCTACTATTATATTCATGCGGAAAACAATTTGATGCTGAATTTGGACGTAAAAATGATTTGGTTTTTGTCTCCCACTCTATTTTGTTCTATTCTTTGGATTTGATAATGAATTGTGTGTTACCGGTTATAGTTTTTATTTTAATACTGTATTATAATAACGAATTTTTTTTTGAATTTTATTGTATGCTGTCTTTATTTTATTAATTTTTTATTTTATATAAAAAATAAGATGGATATATGTAATCATAAATAGGAGTAAATTACATTAAAGTGTATTAATGAATTAAAGTATTCAACATTTTTGACACAACAATTCTAAAGAGCAATAAACGCAATTACTAATAATAATTTCACTTAAGAAATATTTGACATAATGACGATTGCGATTCATAATAAATACAGTATAACTCGAGTAATATACACTCAAGCAAAGCTTAATTATTTTCCCCCATTTTAACGTAATAAACTGTTGTTAATGAACGAATATTTTTGCAAAAATTTAATAATCGAGAAAAAGAGTACTGAAACAACGGAGCACACAGCGCGTAATTAAGTTAAACGATAAACTTTCCAAATTCTAAAGCACAGAAGTTAGTAATTAATATGGACATGGAGTACAATTATTTTTATTGCCTCATAGATTACGGTTGCGACTCTTTTACAGATGTTACGCGCAAAAAACTCATTTGTTTACTAAAAAGCCGATTATAAGCGCAAACAATTCTTAATTACACAAATTAAGTAAAAATTTAGACTTTCATTGAACGTAAGAGAACTGATGTAAATGCCTTAAACAAATTAATACGCAAAAGTGATACAGGTTTTTGTTTTTTCGTTGTAAAAATTGTTTTTAACGAAAAGCACCTAAATTTTAATCTACTCTCTAAAAGTTAATTAAGTAATTCAAGCAATTTCGTGAATTTTACCCATTTTTCTTCTTGTTTAAAGAAGAGTTAAAGCGAGCAGAATAGATGGACATAAATCTCTAAACGGCCAAAATTAGATTAGAAAATTTAAACAAAGTTTTAGCAACAAAACAAACATATATACTGAACTACAACTACTACTAAACGAATTTCGGGCTAATGTAATGTTAAAGTGGAAAAGTTTTCTTTTTCTCTATAATATTCTATTTGTTATTTTAAATGCAGTCGTAAAAATATAACCATTACCGAAAATAAATATTTATCAAAACGCGTATTTACCGTATAATTGAAGTACAAACATATATATTGGTTTTTTTTTCGTTTTCAAACATGATTTCTCCAGACATGTACTGTATTCTCTCGCAAAAGCTTATTATTATGTTTTACATTTTTAATATTCTCTCTCGCAAAACACTTTATTTTTGTTATTTATTTACTTTCACTCTGTAATCATTTTCTCTGAACATGGTATATGTCAAACAATATTAAAGATAATCAAATTAGAAGTGCGTATAATAATTTATTTGGTTCTGGAGATAATAGCTGCGTGTTTGTGTGTGTGTGTGTGTATGTGCACACTGAATATGTGTGCGTTTAATTTAGTACACGATCCCATGAGTTGATACGATGGCTAAGGAAAGGATTTATAGCACGGCACTAAAAGTTTTTGTTTATTTTATCAAATTTAGGGCATCGCTCCGTAAAACACTAAAAATAGACATGGATGCACAGCGTTCTATCAATGGAAAAGTTAACTCCGCGTTGTTAACAACTGGTTAAAATAAATTATATGTTCTATTTGCGAGTTTACTTATAATTTATTAACAATAAACATGAGCAGCGAAAACAAAACACACACGCAATTAATTAATTCAGAAAATTTTTCCATTTCAATAGAATGCGCGTAATACTGTATTGTGTGTCTTAGATATTGTTTCCCACTGAGTAAACGATTTAAGTTTTCTAAGTGTATTGACGTAAAATATTCGCAGCTGTAAGTCGAGAAAATAATCATATATTCCATTCTTTATTTGGATATTTTTTCCGAATTTACTGATTTTATTCTAAAGTAGTAGTTTTTATGGGATATTATTATTTTAATCTTACATGTAATCATTATTGGCATATTAGAAAACAAATAAAATTTGCAACAAAAAAATACTAGACTATACATAAAAAGGCTTATAACACTAAACGTCTTGACTCTAGTTATAAAACAATTTTTTCCTCTCGAACGTAGCAAACGTTTCGCACATCATATCGGTAGCGATCCATCATCTGGTGGGCATTATTCACGTGTCAAAACGCATTTTTAAAAAACCCATTCTCTATTTCCTTTTCGCGGCATTATATTTATAATAAATTAAATAATAATAAAAAAAAACTGGTAGAGAAAGAGCGATGCATCGTATGATTTATTACGCCCGACATATCTTCATATCTTTGAATATTATTATACCATGTAATGTAAGAAAATTGTGTTGAAGTATGGAAACTATACCCAAAACGAGAATAGAATAATAATTTTTATCTCTCGCTTCGCGTTTTACTGTATTAATATATATATATATATTCTATTTTTTCGATTGTATTTTTTTCATTTTTGCACGTATATGTGTCACAATACGAAGAATAAAATTTAGACTAATTTAAATGTCATAACAAACCCTAATTGCTTATAATATTGCTGTACCACTGTTTTACTTTTATTTGAAACTTTTTCAGCTTTATTTTTTTATTGTTTTTAAAATTCTTGAATCAAACGTAAATTCGGTTTTTAATGTGTTATGCGACTAATAATATTTCACCCATTATATTTAATTATAAAAACTAATATAATTAAAACATTATATTAATGCCATTTGTCGGTTTTGAAGGTAATTTGTCGCATTAATAGCGCATAAGTTTAATTAGTTTTTCGCTCTTTTCTAAACAGAAAGAGCGAAATCTAATTTAAATAACAAATCTCGAGTGTACTGTTCGTATATAAATATACGATCAGAGATAAAAAAAGCATAATTTGGCTCTAAATTGAGAGTTTCGAGTCTTGTTTTGGCACACATTTGCCAATTATTTTTCCCAGCGAATTATTTCTCATTTAAGAGATTAGTTTACACACGCACTCATTAACTATGATTACTTTTTTCATTAGAGCGAACAAAAATTTTCGATTTAATGTTTTGTCAAAAACATGGCGTGGATTTAAACTGATTTTCGATAAAATTAAACTGACAGCGCATGGGAAAATTAAATTACTTTATTTGAAAAATATTTTTTTTAATTTTATCCATTTTAGCTCTTAAATTATTGGTGCGGTGTTTTGAAATGGACAAGATTTTAATAATTTCATTTCAAAACTCAATTCTCCATTTGTTGAAATAAGAAAATTACTTCTTTTGGAAAAGAAATCGCAAAATAAAATTCAATACAAGTTTTTCGGTAGAAAAGCCATAAAACATGTATTTTGTCATTTTCTAATCCCAGTGAATGACATTAATAAGAATATATGGGTTCTTGGACCTAAACGAGCGTAAACTGAGCGAAACGAGAAAATTGAAAATAAATAAATTCTAATTAAAATACATAAGCCCTATCTATACGTTCAATTACCAAAACGCTCTCTAATAGTATAAGATCTTTTTACTCGTATATTATATAATAAAAGTTTGTATGTGTGTGTACATACATTCTGGTCGTATTTTAATTAATTTTGTCCGCGAAGCAGATGAATGAACGCATTACTACAATAACTTAACTTCACAGACCAATTAAACGGTACGTGTTAGTATGGGTATGTATTGTGTACCATATATTGTGTTTTGGCATTTTTGCAGCCCGCATACAAATAAGAATATTCTCTATTCAATATATATAAGCATTATATTCTTTTTTAATACAATATGCCGTATATTAGGCGAAAGCTATCGGTATTACGCTGAAAATACATACTAAAAGTATATGTGAAAATATTCCCATAATAAATATTGTAAAGCAATATATATATGGAAAGGTTTTTCTAACAATAGCTGCGGCGGTGTTTAACTCGAAATGCTTTTAAATTAGTGCACAAATTAGATTGCTGTTCAGTGTTCAGTCAGTGTTCGCCAGTATGTCTCGCAAACTCCAGCCAAAACACCATATTATGTATGACTTGAAAAGAGACGTTTTGGCGTGTGTTTTAAAATAGGGAAACGACCGCAAAGAATATTCTATTATATTATTAATAATAGCTACGGTATATTCGCCTGTCAATACATCAAATAAACAGATCGTTTATTCAATATACAACGGAAATTTATTTTCTATGTCGTTTTGTCGTACTATATTGAGTTGAATATTTTTTTAACCAAAAGCAAAATAATTAGGAAAACAGTTTTCGACTCTTGAAAACTAATCTTCTTTATGATCCAATCTCTTATACGTGAGGGAAAAAGTTTTTTTTTGTTTGCTCAGCACTTAATATTAATTTTCCTGAGAAGTGCAGAAAATTTGGTGTCAATTTTTATGAAACTTATATTAAGATATATTTCTATCCGCTTTTACGCATAACTGTTATGCGTTTCGCTAATACCGGACGTGTTTTTACTATCACTTTAATTGAAAGATTTATTTGCACACTATATTCAGCTGCTATTTGGAGTATAATTTCCTCAATTAGTCTTTCCATCTATAACCTTATTAAAGATAATTTTCTTAAACACTCTTTTCCCTCAACGGAGAAAATTTTTTTAAGTGATTAATTAAGAAGTTTTCGCTGTTATATTAATTTCGAAGTGCTGTCTCTTTTTAAAAGCTTTTAGTGGAAAAATAGCTTTTAACTAAAAATGGAATATAGCTTAACAATAATGATTATTTTTATATAATTAATAATCAAAAAGTTTTCGAAATCTTCTACTGAATAATAATTGCATGAACAATAATTATAATAAAGCACTCGACGCCGTTATTGTGCGCTCAATTTGCAATTATAAAATGCATTTGTTATTCTGCTAATTAGTTTGAAAATAATAATTTGCTTATTTATTTCAATTGATTTTCGCGAGAACATGAGACAAAGTTTTTGAAAACACAAATAAATTTAAGCTCACTATTTTTTTTAAAAAAAGCGGGCTTATGGTTTTGACAATGTTTGTCCGTCCGTCGGTCTGTATGTCTGTGACAAGTTTTTTATTAAAGTGATTTCACCTATTTCTTGTATTAATGAACAGATTTTGTATTTTTTATCATAGCTAAGAAACTTATATTTTTTGACACATAAGTTTGCATTAACCTAAGAAAAGTGAGCTCTCTATGAATTTTCCGTTCTTGTTTTCATCTTTTTTATGGTTTTCATTTGATAAATAACAATTTCTATAAAATCTAAATATAATATGGGGAAACAATTTATGTTCGTAACAGATGGGTGGCCAGAAATAGACACATTGATTAAATAAACTACCTTTGCATTACAATATAAGTTAAAAAATAAATGAAAGTTTCAGAAAATATTTAAAATGAACTCTTAAGTACTCTTACTGAACCCTAAAAGGGAAAGTACAAGACCAGATATTAGACCTAAAAATAAATGTTTTATTATTTCACTTTATAAAAAAGTAGAGCTTATGTTTTTAACACCGTCTGTCCGTTTGTCTGTGTGTCCTACTCTTATCTTAATAAAAAGATTTCACCTATTTCTTATATTTCTTATATAAAATAATTGTTATTTTGCCATATTAACTCTATATGTATGATAAAACTAATATATTTATGACAAAAGATTACATATACCTATTAAAAGTGGGCTCTCTTTGAATGTGTCGTTCTTGTTTAAAATATAAATTGGGCCCCAGTTTTTCGTGCAGTCATAGACCATGACATCCATCCAGTTTTTTCTTTAGTTATGATTTTTACATCTGGCTTTTGCTCCGCAAAAATCAAAAAGTCAAAAAAGATTTTTAGAAGATTTCAAGGCCTTAAGTAAATTTCAAATATGGAAAACTATAATCAGATATGAAAAATTAAGATAATTGAATACTATTAAATCCGATTGCAAATTACTTTATATAAAATATATTATACTTATAATAAATAAATAAAAACTTAATTTAGATGTGACTTTCCAATTATAAAATCTTTTTTGATCTGACTGGGACTTGAGATTGCCTGTTAGGTTTGGACTTGAGTGTAACGGACTTAGATCTAGTTTTGAACCTTAAACTTTTCACGATTACAAAGTTCATTATGTTTCATCGAATCAAAAAATTCTAGCTCTAAAAGTTTCTTTTTGTTTCCTTTCCATTTTATCTTACAATGGAAGCTTACAATCGTGTTTCAATATAAATAAAATGATTATGTTCAAACTTAATTAAACATCTGCTTCCGTGTGCATTACAGTTAGCTGTTCGTCCGAACCCTCAACATAGAAAAAATCGCCGCTTAAACGAAAGTCATTATAAAAAGTTAAACCCATCATCGGGGAGAATAATCGCAGACGAGAGCTGAAAAAATTGAAATTTAAAACGTATTGCTCTCACATTTTATCTCACAGAAAATAAGAGGTCTCAGGTGTTGTATACAGTTTTATCTGCGAGAGGCCGATAGAGAAAAATATAACGGCATCTGTAATAACACATATCAGTGTTACATAAAACATAATTGTATTTAGGGATGACTAGCTTTTACACTCGCTCTTCCTCTAATGCATTCATTTTGGTACTCCCAATCATCACATTAGAGAAGAGGCGATCAGCGCTACTCTATGTAACATATTATACACACACGCACTGAAATGGGCGAAAAACTTATGTTTCTGTTAGAGCACTGTAACTGCTATTATCTATAAGCCGGTGAGTACGACGAGAGGAGAGAGAGAGAGAGAGAGAGAGAGAGAGGCACATAAAACACAGCATTACTCATCGTTGGGATGATTATAGTTCTTCACATGTCTGATGTTATTTATTATTAATGCAGTTAACGGAAAATGAGCGGCTCTTCGACTATATGTATGGGCGCTGAGTATATCGCTCTTTTATGTTCTTTATACGGTTTACTGTGGACCAATCGAAATGCTGTCTCCCAAATGACAAAGGCTAGAGAGCGGCTAAAACCATTGTCCCACTGGAGAGTTAATAATATAACCAGTTATATATTCAAAACATTTTGGCGTGTATGCCATTCAGAGCACACTTAAATTGTCTGTTTCTCCTCTCTGTGTGATGAGATGCGGAACCACTGAATGAATGATGAATGTACCGGCTATTCTTTCCTATTTCTCTCTCTCTCTCTCTCTCTCTCTCTCTCTCAACATTCTCTTTCACATATTAAAAGTTATTGTGCGGCACAAAATTTTTTTTTCGGCCGATTTCACTTTATTCTTGGGCCCCATTTATGATGATAATACAGCGCACGAGCTTTTCCCTATTGTGTACAATTCGGTAAATTGTTGTATTTATACGGAGGAAATTCGCTGGAAATTATTGCTTTTGCCATTCAGTAGTTACGAGTTTCGACCGCTTTTTCGTATTTTAAGTGCGCATTCTTTTAGGTCGCAGATCATTAATGGTTTTATGGAAAACTTATTTTCTGTAATGAAAAATGAGTTTTGTTTCTGGTTTCTGCGCTGTATTTTATTATTTGTTTTTATTGCTACCCATTTTTCGTTTCATTATAAAATATATATTTTTGGCCTGTCGTTGGGATATGACTAGCGGTGGTTCCCTTCACTGATCACCAGATATATGTTTTTTACTTAATGAAAATTCACTGATTTATATATTCCCGATGTATGCAACCACAGTTAAAATCATTTCTCATTTTTATTATTTGCCCATATTTATAACCCGTGCTCTATATCTTAAAATTATACAAAAAAAAGATCAATGTATGATAAAAAACTAAGCATTAATGGCAGGGAAAAAATAAAATAAAGCTTTAATGCTCGACTCATAAAAAGGCTTAAATTCGCTCTCGTTTTTCGATATTTTAATAAATACAAACTCAATTTACTTTAATATATTGTATATAATGTACGCAGCATCGAATGTGCGGTTGTGTTATCAAATAGATGTTGCATTTCAGTTTGACAATTGTCTACATTCATAGCCATAGGCGTCACACAATTTTCTCAGTCAATTTTAACAACAGTCAAGTTTATATAACACACACTGATATCATAGACAAATTTGCACTCTCTCTCTCTCTCTCTCTCTCTCTCTCTCTCTCTCTCTCTCTCCACTCTTCTCGCTCACTCGCTCTGTTTTGGATCATCAAACGTAACGAATAAAAAAATATCAATTGTGTTAATGTCGTTCGCAATTATATTTTCGTGTTTTGCTTGTGTGTAACAATTATATTAACGGTCCATTTTATTTGTCTGCCTCTATCTCGCTCTCTAGCGCTGTGTGCGTTCATGTTTGCTAACGATAATGTAATTATAGTCTTATTCAAGTAATTTTGTTTGCTCTTGTAATTTTTGGAGTTGTTTTCCTTTTAATATAAATATATTGTTGAGAGAGATAGAGAGATGTATTTTGTTCTGGACTGTGTGCTGAATAAGTAACTTAAAAGATGTTTCACTGCAAAACACTGTTGAAATAAACGACTTTATTCCAAGTTGCGTGAATGGGAAAGGATACTCAATAAATAATGTAAATCTACTTTATTTGATAGGAGAGAAAGAAAATTATTTCTCTAAATCTAATGCATTATTTGCGTTGGAGAGCAAAAAATAAGTGCAAATTTTATTTTGATTATTATTCTGTTTGGGCTGAAATACAACATTCTGGTGCATTGCCTTTCAATATACAGAATAAAAATGTTGTTTATATAAGTTTTTATGGATTACCATGTTTTCATGCGGCTTAGCGATTAGTTTATTTATTTCGGCTTAGTTCGTCGGTACAAATCAGATTATATGGGTTTAATAAAATATTTTATTTACTTCTTCTCCTTTTTCTTTCATCCACCAATGAATGCTCTTTTTATTATTAAGCGAAAGACGATTTTGATTGATAAAAAAACTAAATATAGTTTAGCTCAATAGTTGTTTAACTGGAATTAAATTAATGCACTTTTCAGCGAATGCAATAAATAAATGAGAAGATAAATTATTTTGTTAACAGCGATGACGTGTCTGTGACCACACGAATTTTAGCAATTTTCATAATATTTTTAGTATTTAAAAAACTCAATACATCTTTCTAAGCAGCAATTATTTTGTCTCTAATGACAAGCTGGTTGATTTGTCACACGTCTCCAATTCGACATTTCCTCGAACTTGATGGCAGCAGAAAAGAAACGAAAAACTATGTTACAACTGAATACACTAACTAATATAAAACTAGTGCCACTTTTAGCGTAATAGTTTCTCTCTCTCTCTCTCTCTCTCTCTCTCTCTCTCTCTCTCTCGCTGCTGCACACTAACGATAAAAAAGCGTCACTAATTTGGTGTCTTATCCATTCTTGCGTATTATAGGAAAATAAGAGCGCATCAGATGGGAGATGAGGGCAAAGAAAAAAGGATGAGTGCGATCTGCAAAAAGAAAATAGTAAAGTTGTACTGTACTCGCACTCATTTAGCAGACTAATGAATGCCAAAAGAATTAGAAACTACACTCACTGTTGTCTATAATGTTACAGTACTTTTGTTTTATTATATGCCAGAGGATAGTGGGAGAGTGAGAGTCTTGAAGGAGATAATTGTTGTTTTTATGCACTCTCGCACTGTTATGAGATGACAAAATTAGCACTTTATTTCTTTACTTTATTTTTTAGGCTTATATTATCTTTTTTCTATCTCTCTCTTTCTCTTTTGCGAAACTATTTTTTATGAGTGAATCGTAAAAGTTAATACGCATCAGTTTTTTTGTCGTCTTAATCGTATTGTTCCAAAGTTTTAATACGCTTTGAGTTTATTATAGTTTTTTATTGTTTAATTTAATTTCCATAATAATAATAAAAGGATGTGAAAAACTGTAACTTATATGCTTCGGTTGTAATCTGCTATTAATATTAATTTTTTTGAAAACAAAACTTACGGAAAGATTTGCATTTTTTGTCGACTTTGTTACAGCAAAAATAAAAATGCATTATAATATAATTTAAATTTTAGTTTACCATTTTTTTGTAATACTTTTTTATTAATTGAGAAAACATTTCTTATATGAATAATTATTTTGTTTGCATCACAGATTGATATATAAGTAAGTAAAGTTTACACTTGTATTCGCGGATTATATAAAAACTTTTTTGATGTCAACCAAAACAGACATAAATAGACATTAATTTTATTTTGTAAAATATTTTTAATATTTATATTTAAAATTTTTTTGTCGTTTCACCATATCTCGTGAGATTAAAAAGTTTACTTATTAAAAATAAGATATTTCATAAGTAACATTAACGGCAATTAAGTAACAGATTTGCGTGTGTATTAAGACTTTAAGGCATTAATTTAATTATTATAGATAATGCGAAGTATATAAGAAAAGCGTTTCCTCTATCATTATAAAAGATGGTAATAATAATAATAATTAAGGACGTGATTAAGTTGAAAAAAATAACCGTAAATTTTCTGCTTTCGCGATAAGACAGAGCTAATGTCGAAAAACTGTTTTACGACACACTCCTTCTACCAACACACTCATCTCTCACTCTCGTTCTCTCTCTCTCTCTCTCTCAGCAGCTATTGCTTTATGTATAACAAACGAGAGCCACATAAATCCTTTGATAAGTTAAATGAAAGAGAAGAGAACGATAGAGAACGGGAGTGCGAGTGGAGGTAAGAAATAGTGAGCATCAAATCATTAAATGATTGCTAGTATTTAGTTGTTACTCCACATATATATAACAAAATACACACCGAGAGAGACACACTGAAAGTAGAGTTAGTAGACGACTAAAAGTAGCATAATAAGAAGAAAAGTACGCTATTATGCTAGAGTAACACAGAGAAACTGAGTGTTTTGCGCAGGGAATACTGTGGAACAACCATCAGTTTAGAGATAAAACAAATGAGAGGATCGATTGATGAGTTGACGGATTTCCACAACCGCTAACGTGAGAGATCATCAAAAATAAGTACTTATTTCTTTCACTCTCTTTCTCCCTCTCGCTCTTATTTTTGCTCTTATCGTCGCTTCTCTTAGCTTTTTGTTTATCGTAATTCCCAGAACTATACCCAAACTATTCTTTACTATTCCCTCAGTTTATCACTCGCTCTCGAATGCCTTCTGTGCCCTTTTAGTTTGCGAACATGTAATTGTAAAATAAATAACACGCTAATTCTCACTTCATTTCCTTATTAGACCATTATTTGGATGTCATGTTATACTTTAAATTTTTTTGCTCCCAGTTTCGTATCTAACTTTGCATTTTCACACTTATCTCGTGCCTTCACTCATTCGCACACATAAATATTTGCGTATATATAGATATTCTTCTGGAATCCCCGGTTCTTTCTTATAGAACTTCTATCAAAATATAATTTCTCGCGGGATTAGAGTTTCTCTATTAAACGAAAAGGTTTTTGACGTATAAATAAAGTGCATAATTATGTTTCTTATTCTCTCATTTTCTTTTCTCTTAGCTAACGTCTATCTCTACAATTTTTTTTGCTGTGTGATGAGCGCGAAAAAATTTTATTTATCAATGCGAACGGAATTTACGAGAAGATCCAATTCTGCTTGCCTTAAATTACTGTTACTTAAAAATAGGTAACTGTTGTCTAAAATTTAATTTGGTTGGGATTTAGACTAAATTTATGTTTTGTTCACGAATCAACTAATTTAGTATTTGTGCCACATTTTTTATTTTAGTACAATTTATTAATCCATTAATTGACATAATTAACATAAAAATTTATCATTTTTAATTTTAATAACTTATGATTTTTAGATAAAAATTAATCAAATCTTAACACAATTAATTTTTAAAAACAAACAAAAAACATTTTAATTATTATACACAAAACATTTCCAAAAAAAACATTGTTAGTAGAAGAAGGAAAAGATGACTGGTGGCGCTGATGGTACTGATGCGGTTGAATCGGTGGCAATAGTGGTGATGATGATGAGGTGATGGGAATAAAATGAAGAATAAAATTCTCATGTATATATATATTTCCCAATTTAACAAACAGTTTATCTTATTTTATTGGTTTGGAAGCATTTTATTTGTCAAAGTCTTTTTATCTCCAGTAATTGTATTTTTTATAATAATTATTACTATTATATTTTTTTATCGAGTATAAAATTTTTTTCACTTTTTTCACTGAAATATTTTAAATTAACAAAACGAATAAAAACGGAAAACGTGTGTTAATTTGTTTTTTCCTTCTGAATTTGCATTTTTCGCAGCCAAAAAAAGAAGAAATTACTGTGTTGTATATGTTAATGTTAGTTTTAAAATTAATTAATTTTGCTTTTTATTTGAAATGTAATGCATTTTAAATGACTTGTTGTTCGTTTTAGTTTTTTATTTTTATTTTATATAACACGACGACTAGTACTTTCCGTTAATTAAGTTTATAAAAAATTAATTAACAAATGATTTTTTGCTTTATGGTGTAATATTATGTGTGACTTAATTTTTTTTGTTAGAATTTTTTTTGGTACGTTTATTCATTAAAACAACCAGTTTCTCTCACTTTTCTTCCACTCACGAATATTTTAATGCCACGAATAAAACAACACTAAATATCAGACTAATGAAGTGATAGTCGTTTTGCGCCGTAATAGCACTTTGATTTAAAATAGCGTTTTCTGTTAACGAAGAGAGAAAAAAGAGAGAAAAAAATTACATCGAGTTGAAAACAAAACGAATTAGACTGTATTGCGCATTAAAAAAAATCTACATTTTCTGTTTATTAAAAGGCTTAGTATTGGGTACAAGTGATATTAAGTACCATTATTATTATTAATATTCTGCCATTAAATTGGATTAAGCAGTATGAGCAGAGTAAAGAAAATTTTTAATCTTCGGGGAGAGTTTTCGCTTTATATTGTTTTTGATAGCTTGGGTACAATACTGGGGGGATAAACAGCTGCTGCTGTGTTCAAGTGAGAGTCATCAAGAAAAAATTTTGCGCAGATATATTTTTTTCTTTATTGTTGTTCCTAAAAAAATATTAAAAAGTTTATTTTCTGGAAAGTTTGCAATTTTTTGTTATGCGTTTTTTTTTTTTTGAATAGGAAAGATACTGATGCTAAGCCTCTTATAGATATTATAATTTTTTGTTTCAAGTAAAACGCAACAAAAAAGAAATTTAAAGAAAGAGGAGTTGTCTCAGCTTTCTAAGTAATACAGTCTACTCTCTAGCTCTCGCAAGAGACTAATATATTAAATTAAATTCCATGCCAGGGTTATTATATTTTATATTTTCATAATTTATTCATATTAATACTCTTCTAACTTTTTTTGGGAGAGTGCGAAAAAAGTTTAGCGCAAAAAAAGTTAATATTTATGTAAAAATATATAATACAAAAAAGGGATTAAATTAGGAAATACTGGAACAAGTAAATTAGATGATTTAAAAAATTTAATCAACGTTAGCTTAGCGTTGTAGACATATAGTTAAGTTAATTTATATAAATGTGAACAATTTAATTTGTTTGGAATAAATAAATTTTAAAAATTATGTATCAAAATGAAGTTTGAAAACTTTTGTAAAAACTTTTTCTAAAAAGGATATAAATCTAACTTGAAGTGTTAAAGAAAAATTCTACAAACGAGTACATAAATATAATGAAATTCATGCTAAAGTTGGCGCTAACACTATTAAATTTCAGTCTTTAAAAATAAACATAAAGTTTTCTAAGAAAGAAAAAAAGAAACGAAACGTAAAATAGATATAAAACTTTCATAATAAAAAGTAACACAAAAAGATTTAGTTACTTTATAATGAAAAATAATTAATCCCTAGTATTTTTTGTACGTCTGAAATAAAATCTTTTTTAAAGAGATTAAACTTTTATTATGCCTAGTTCTCTATCTACTATTGAATAAGGGGGGTTTAAAAAATCTTAACACATCTTCAAAAAATAAAGATTGAATAAAAACTTTTTTCATCACGCATTGAATACCTGTATAATAAGTGATACTCTTTTTTCTTTGGTAATTCTTTTGAGTTCCGTCTGGCAATAGCACCAGACATTCAAACTTATTCTCGTGGCTGTTATACTTCTCAATTAACTCATTATCTCTAATATCACTAGTAATGGTCACATTGTAAGCTCCGTTCGCGTTGCGTTCAACTTTTTGCTCGATTTCGGTCAATACTTGAGGCTTACTGTCGTCTCCATTGCCGGACACTCTATATATGGTCATCTCTGGCAGTGGAAACACGTCTCTCACGTGACAGTTCAGTGTAGCACTCGATGGCTGCCAATCGGGCATCATATCTCTGTGCTGGTGATACTGCTGGTACTGATTAAAATCGGCGCTGTGCTGCTGCTGATGATTCGTGTGATCCATCGACGTTTCCGATGATAATGATGATGATGAGTACGGCGATGATTGTTGCCTATTCTGCCATTTGGTGCCCTTTCGCGTCCGTAGCGCTAAATGGTTCTCTTTAGTTCGCGTGTAATTAAAGTCAAAACTTTTCGGTATTGCTGCGCGTATACAGCGTTTCCATCAAATAACGGAATGAGAGAAAGAATGGAAAAAGTTTTATTTTTATTTTTTGTTTTTTTTCTTTGTTATTATTCTGCGTTTAATGTTTGCTTAAATGAAAATGTGCGCTGCTATGAATGCTTTTCGATTGCTTTTCTGCATGTCTGCAAAATTGCGCTTTTAGTTAATGGTATTTTCTGTTTTTTTTTTGTTTTTTACGTTCCGAGCAATTTTTAGCTCACTATCACTACTTTTTTTGCAGAGACAATCCATAGAAATGCGTACATCTGCTCGCAATGTTTTGTTTGGTAGATTTAGTAAAAGTTGATTAAAAATATGAATTATTAAACGAAACCTATTATTATTTATTGCTTTCGATGGGAGATAGTGAGCGAAAACTCGAAAGTTAGCTGACAATGCTAATCATTCTTGTTTTTACTTTTAGAAATTGAGATAAAATTTCTTTCTTTTTTTTATTTTTTGTTGTTATTGTGTTGGTATTGATTTTTTAACACTACAATAATGTTTGGCAAAACATTGAAAGTTATATATTTTGAGCATAAAATAATTTTTTTTACTGTAGTAGTAGTTAAATGTTAAAATAGCGCAAATGTTAGATAACAGGAATCAAGAGTAACCAATTCTAAAAAAATCATTAATTTTCATAATTTACAACAATGTCTACAACAAAATTGCATTTGTTTCGGTCGTCACATCATTTTCTATATACTTCTACTTCGTGCTGATATTATATAAGATTATTAATAAAAGAATGAGATATCGGGAAAAGATTTTATTTTTATATTGATAGCCGCAGGATTTATATATCGCGAGAGATATATTGTTGTATTAAATTATTTTCGCTGATCGCGCGTGAAAAGTCTCGACGAAAGAGAAAAATAAACTAAAATCCCCAAAATCCAAATCAAATATATATATAGAAGGGAAAAGCAAATCAAATAAAAAGGCAAATAGAAATGGGGGCATAGAAAAAATTTCAATAAATAAAATTGTTCCAATATATAAATCCATACCGTAAACAATCATTGTCTCCTCCTCGGAGTCTTGGCTCGACAGAGACAAGACATGGCAAGAATATTTGCCACTCAAGTCAATAGTTGGCCGCAATATGTTTAGCGCACGATATTGCGTGAGAGGATCCGCAGTATTGACCGTAAAGTCCATGTTTAATCTTCCTTGAAGTCGCTTCGAGGCATGTCGAGACTTTAATTCTGGTATCCATTGGTATATTGGTTCGGGATCGTCATTTAAGAACCACTTCACAACTAAATTTTTGTCTTCGATCGGGTCTATCGTGTAGAGGCAGTCCAGAATAATTGAGTCTTCAGTACCGTTTTCGACGAATCGCGGAACAAATAGCTCCTGTATCTCTACTTTGCCATTGCATGCTAGCGTTACAAATTTGAAAGAAATAAGCTTTAAAATTGGTTCAAAGCAAAAGCAAACACTTATTTATTATACGTATAGAAAATTATGATTTAAATTATACGAAAATGTTCTTAGTTTGTATATTTAATAAATGGATATAAAATATGAATTTTTAATTTATCTTTCGCAAATACTGTTCAAATAAACGAGATTTATTAAATATTCTTAAAGCAAACGCTTTATTCGTCAAACTTTTCAACAGAAAAGAAACAAATAAAACTACTTATTTGCCTGAGTTTATGCAATATTCTTAGACAAGTTCGCTCTTTCATTGAATCTTAAGATACAATATACTAAAAAATACATTAAATACGAGGAAATGCAATCAGGGGTTAATACGAATTTATTTAAGAAAAATAAATATTAGGCATAGCATACATAGTACAGTACATCATACCATTATACTCTGTACTATACATTGTATACACAATTAGTGTCTGATACCTATGGATATAATAATAAATTCGTTCACTACAATGGATACACTAAATCTATTACAGTATATAGATATATGTTACGCAAATAAATTAAGCCATTATAATGTGTTTTTTGTTTTTTGATTATTAATGAGTGAAAAACACAAATTATTTTAATAATAGGGCACACCTTTAATAACCCTTGGATTATAATAATTTTCGAATAATAAACGTTGTTTTCAATAAATCAAGTTACGGATTATTAGGTATTATTATTATTACTATTATTCTGATCGTTTACTTGTAATAGCTAATCCATTATGCATATATAAGATGCTTTTTGTTAAGAATTTTTTATAATATTATGAATTAAATGTGAAAAATGTCCGAATGAACATCTAAAACTCAAATTACGCTATTTTTCATTGAGGTTATGATTTACCGCGTATAAAGTTTATTCTTGAAAGATAAGAATTTTGACTTATTTTAGAGGGGAAAACGATTTTAAAAATAACAGCATTTTAAAAATTTATTATGGAAATAAATTGCTGTTTGTGTTCACAAAATTTTTAAAAAATAAAAATTAAAAGCGAAACATGGTTTTCTAAAACAATATCGAATAAATTTAAAAAATTTTATTTTGAAAGATTCTTAAATTATTTATATTCTTATAAAAAAGTTTCCACACTGACTTTACTCGTAAAAAATGGTAGAAAAATTTTATACTTTGAAATATAATATTTATATGTCAAACAAGTAGACACAAACTATATTGAACTTATTTATAAATATAACTTAACAAAATGAAGTGGTGAAAGCAGAGAAAGATAAAGAGTGAGTGAGTGAGTGAGTGAGAGAGAGAGAGTGAGAGAGAGAGCAAAAGTTTTCTATTTAAATGGAAAGGTGTGGCACAGTTTCAATTTTATGCAAAGTTTCTTTTTCACTCTCATAAAAGTTTTTCGCGATGAAATCTAAAGAGAAAAATCTAGTGATACTCGAATACCAGACATCGTTCACATACTCACACACATAGTATGTATGTTTGAAAAGAAAGGAAATGTGTGCACAAACAGAATAAAGAATGAATAAATTTTTGCTGAATATTGTTTTATTTTAATTTTATTTTTGTTTGCCCGCGCGATATACGGCTTAAATATAGAATATATAAAGATATATTATATATTTTTATTTTTATAGTCCCATATTATATTATATAGAAAGTGATAGCGATTTTCGGACAAAACACGACAGAAAACACTTTAGAAAAGCGAAAGGAGTGCTTAGTATTAAAACAAAGCGCAGCTAAAACACATTTTGCATACATATCGCTTTATTATTCAGGTGTCTATATGTATGAACAGGAATTTAAAGTTTTATTTTTCGGTTATACTGTACATTCAGCGTATAGCTATGCCGCTGCTATCAAACCAAACAGAGATAACAATAATAAACAAGAATGAACATTAGTAATGCGCTCACTTTGATTTATATATTTTTTAAGTGAGTAGATATGTGCATTAGTTTAGTGAGTAAAACGGATTTTTGTAAAATTTTCAACAATACCGTTCTCTAATAAATCTTGTACCAACAAATTTCATCAGTACAGATTTTCTTAATTTTTGGTATACATTGTAAAGTATAGGCGTTGCGCAACATATATAAAAATCAGACATGGATAGCAAATTAGTCAGAAAAAAATTTCGTAATTCCAATTTTTGTATAATTTTCCACACACGATGATTGTTAATTTTGTTTTACATTGTCAAGTATAAGCGGCGCATAACACATAAAAATCAAGCATGTTTAACATATCGTTCTCAACTAAATCTTGTATTGAATTGAAAAAATTAAAAAAATTGAAAAAATTGAAAAAATTGAAAAAATAAAAAAAATTGAAAAAACCCGAAAAATAAAAAAGTCTACAGACAAAGTCACAGATAGGTGAAATGTCAAATCCAATAGCTGACTTTTACAAAGTGAGCTAAAAAAATTATTGTATAAACTATTTATAAATTTAATGATTGAAAACTGGGCCCAAAACGACAAAATTTTTATAGCTAAGTACTCTATTATTTTTATTATATTGTTGTTAGTAAAACTATCTATCGAAAAAAACGGAGAGGAGAAAGAGAGAGAGAGTCCCTTATTAATATTAATTTTCTTTTACTGTGCACTTAACTTGAAAAATTTTATATATTATAATAATAATCGTCTCTCTCTCTCTCTCTCTCTCTCTCTCTCTCTCACTCACTCACTCACTGCCCTCCCTATCTCATGTTATGATACGTTTATATAATATATTAATATTACTAGGGTAATATAATATGCAAAAATAGCGTTTATGGTAACGCATGAAAATTATGAGTTACTGGAGGGAAATTTTTGTGTCTCTCTCACTATCTCTCCTCTGCTTCTTTACAGTCTATTATGTTAATGTGTGATATACTCTAATAACGGTAATACTTATATTTTCATAGCGAAGTTTCAAAAATTTTCTTCACTCTCACTCTCGCGCTCACTTTCACTTACTATTCTGTAAAACAACATATAAGTTATATTATATATTCGCGATATATTCAGTGCTATGCAGCACTTAAGTAAATTGCATGTAATATCAAAGTTTTATACGCAATAATAATAATAATAATAGTAATAACATTAATAATGATAATACAGGCAGCGGTGACGCTGTATTAAGTTTTCGGGGTTTTAAAAAAATTCCCACATCACACATATATACATACATATACACACACACTCACCACTTGGGCATTAAAAAATTTTATTGGATTTTGTAGGATTTTTATCTTTGCTTGGATGTTTATCGTTACAAAATACATACTGTGTTCCGTATTCTACTCTCGGTCGAATAAAAAACACACTTATTATAATTAAAACCCATTTATTTGCTTAAGGCTTAATATCCGTCACACCACCAGAGAGGCATAAATGTAATATTTTTTCTGTGTTATTAAATACTATACATTGTATATATTATTCAAATAAATGTCTGGTAAATTTAGAGGAACGGTGGAAAAATGTGAATTAGTTTGTGTATTAATATCCGAAAACTTTAACAAAAACTTTGATAAATTTTCGGTTTTTAAAGAAAATTATATTATTCTTTCAAAAGAAAAATACTTTGTATTTCGTTAATGAAACATTTTTTTATGAATAAAAACAATCATAATCAAAATAATAATAATAATAAAGCGAATAATTTTTTAAATTATTATTTTTGGTTGCATTGAAACAAATAGAAAAAAAACTATTAGAGCTAAAAACTTCTCACTTTGTTGAATATTAATTTATTTTTTTTATTACTGTTATTAGCATTAATAGAGTAGTTTAAATTAAATTGTGAAACAAATACGAAAATTTTTTATTCTTTATTATTTTAATGGAATTAAATTTTTTCTGTAATAATAATAATATTGAATAGTATTTCAAAAAACTTTTTTGTTTTGCTAAATGGGAGTTTACAGAACATAAAGAATACAAAAAATTATTGTTTTTATGTTTTTGTGAAGAAAATTAATAACTTAAAATAAAATAATAATAGCAGAGAGCGAGCGAGAGAGAGAGAGAGAGAGAGAGAGAGAGAGAGAGAGAGAGAGAGATTGGTACTAAACTTTTCTAATAGGCTTAAAATTTTTTATTCCATCCCAAAGTATTAGATTTTTTATTATTTATAAACCAAGAGAAACTATGTTATTTTTTGTTTTAAAAATACTGTTCCACTTTAAAACATTTAATATAAACTTTTAAAGTTTTTCTCGGAGAATTGCTTTCTACCGCTATATTTTTTTATTGAAAATTATTAAAGAGAAAAAATCTGTCAAAAATGTTATTATTAATCGTTTGGTAACCGCTAAACGAGATTTTAACTGTTTTTTATAGTTTGTATTTGTACACAACAGTAAATTCTGTATAAATTCTACCATATTTTAGGCTCAAAAAACAACATTTATTATAACTAAGGATAGGATTTTTCGGTCGTAAAACCTTGTCATAAATCTCAGTATTGGTGATAATAGAAATATGATTTACGATTATAATACTCCTTTAATATTATTTCAGAATTATTATATTGCGTTAAAGTTCTGATCTAAACCACTCATAAGGATTCGCATTTAGCGCGTATATTTCAGGTTTTACCAAAAAATCTCATTCTTAATTATAAAGACAGCATATTTTCATTTTCTTAAGTTTGTGATCCGTAAATTTTTTTGCTGTTGTTTGGCATACTTTCTCCTTTGACATATTACGGCAACGTTTAACCAAACTTTTCGCTCAGGTTTCTGTATGCGTATGTGCATGTGTGCGGTATTTGATTTCTCTCTCCTTTAATGTTGTCAAACCTTAAATCATAATAAATCATTATATGAAAGGTTTACTTTCGGTTCAGTTAAACATGTGATATATACTATTTTTTCTTCGTTTCTCTCTCTCACTCACTCACTAACTCCGAGATTCTTATATTCAGTATCGAAAAGCGCGCACTCAATAATATTGATGTTTCTTACTCTTTAACTTCCACTTATATAATAACCTGTGTGTGTGAGTATAAATATATAGACATATGATTTCTGTCAATACCGTTGTCATAATATTGTCATAACGCTAATTGAATATAAAAGTTTTTGGTGTAACACACTTTTTCGGCGACAGTAAAATAAATACCGCATTAATCAAAATAATAATAATAATATAAGTTTTACTCGACTTAAGCTTAGCACAGCTTTTGAAAACAAGCTTTCCTTTGAATAAACAATACATCGCATTGTGATGTTATAGATTTCAGTACTAACTAAGTCTCTTTGATAACACTAATCAACAAATGTCATCAATTTTTTTGACGTTCTTCGAGTTTTTCTAGTGTTTTTTTTTGTTTCTTTCTGCTTCGAAAAAAATTTTTTCTTCTCCAAAGAGAAAAAAGATTCAACATTAATGATTCAATGCAGAAACGCTCAGTCACATACTCGAGTCTTATCATTATGAAGCGATTTGTGTGCCAAAACAAAAAATCTCTTTAACATACAGATAAAAAATGTTGAAAGTGTAGATTAACTTTAAGTTTGAAATTGTCATATTGGATGAAACAAATGTTCATCAATTATAATGTACAACATTTTTTATCGTTGAAAAAAAATTCTTGATGTAATTGTTTTTGTTAACTGACAAATATTTACGGTGTTTAACACGCGCTAAACTCCAGTATTATATTTAAAGTGAGGTTAGGATATGAAGGATTGGCATGAAAATAAGTAATGGGCCATACAGTAACTATACTTTGAATAGTAATATACAAGTTGAAAGGGTTATATTTTATCCTGTTTTTTTCAGAATTCTGATCGAAAATATATAACTTATACAAACTCGTAAGTGTGATATATCGATATATTATTTTGATAAATAACAATCGCATGAACTTTATTAATAGCTATATTGAATAAAATTCTTATAAACTCTAGCCGAATCAGTATGGAAAAAGTTTTATAAACACTTTTAGAAAAAAATTTGATTTTATATTAAAAATTAATCGAAAATATTTTGCAATATTTTTTCAAATATTTTTTCGCTTTTAAGATATTTTTATACGACCCGAGTGAACAGAGTATTTAATCAGAAATATAATAAAATATACGATAAATTCTTTTTCTGTCACGAAATCTTTGAAAAAATATGTGATTTATAAATAGAAATTTTATTTATAACATAACACACAAATAAAAATTTAATTTATAGCCTGTTTTATCGGGTCTCTATTTCTATTTTCACTCCACTAATATTATTGAAATTTTTAGGTTCTATTTTTAATAAAGAAGTTATAAAAATCAACAGAATAAGACCATATTTTCTATCACACTATAGAAATATATATTTTATTTTTTCATTGAGGAAAGTAAATGTAAATATTATTCGCTCAAATATATATATGGCATAAATGGCACTCAAAAGAAATTCAATTTAATGCTGTTATTTCTGAGTCAAGTGGTCTCATATATTGAGTGAGAGAAAAAGTCTAATATATATATATATAGAAGGAGCTCATCAAAAAGAAAGAATAACGAGAGGAGAGAGAGAGAGAGAGAGAGCTCTTTAACTTATTGGAGCGATAGATATATTAATATATCTTTTGAAGAGTGCATTGAAATCTCCTATTTTTCTGCTCACATATTCTAGTATATCATACTTTTATTTTATTTGTTACTTTTACATTTTGCCCTAAGAGTTCGCAAACTAATATTTTTATTTCACAAACAGAGAAGCATTTATGCATTGCGATCGAATGCCTAGACATTAAATAGATTAATTTATTTGATTTTTTCAATGAAGAATAAGATTCGCTCATTTCTGTTGCCTGAAACAAACAGACTAAATAAAAGAAAATTTGTTGCAATGCTCTAAAAGCAAAAGTTGTAAGCGCACTAAAGAACATGATACAAACTTTTTATAGTTATTCGGCTTAAGTGTCAATCAACTCAATCAACCCTCTCTCTCTCTCTCTCTCACACACACACACACACACACACTCACTCACTCACTCAATCACTAAATTTTTATTGTATAGCCGGTCTTGAATTACCCGTAAATCTTAAATTTACACAATTACTGTTTTAATAAATGTAAACTCATCACAATTTACGAGAAAACTATTAAAAAAGAGGAAATAACATAAAAAGAATATAAACTTTTAATAAATAAAAAAATGATAGAACTGTTAAATTAAAAAAATATAGAGTAGAGTAAGTTGGCATTTGAAATTAATCCCGAATGTTACTGCGGATCATAGATACAGCCAGAGAGATATTTTTGTAACGTTAACAGTGCTATATTACATATTGTGCGTATTTTTCGCATTAAGCTTTTACTCATTAAGCGTTTTCTCATTAAGCGTTTTCATGAGACAATGGATAGTTCATTACACAATTAATCATAAACATTAGTCGCATTTTAAACATATGTTTCTCGCAATTAATTAATATTGAATAATAAAACATATTTGATTATAAATTGACTAATAATTAAAAATTAAGAGATTTTTATTTTAAGCACCTTAAACGTCTAGAGATGCAAAAGATGTAGGTAATTTACAAAATAAATTATTTAAAGCAGTTTTAAAGTGTAAACAGTTTGCCCATTAAATGTAAGAATAATAATTTCATTTATATATATTGGAAAATGACAGAAAAATATAAAATATATTATAAAATTAATTAATATAACAATTTTTTTAAAAATTTTTACCGATAAATAATTATTAATTTAAAATAATTGTTTAAGTAATTATAAGTATAATGGAGTAAAGGGGAAGTAGTGGGTGGCAGATGAAGGTGAGAGTAGTAGGGGCAGTAGAAGGTGACGATTGTTTTTTTGAAATCAAACAACAGTTTACACTAATTTGTTTGAGTATTTTACTAAAATAAATTAAAGAAGACCCAAGAAGAGAAAAAGTGTATCTGCGAAAATATTATTGAGCAAATTCTGCAACAAGTTAGCTGCTTTTAACGAGGCTTAATCAACTTAGACTCCACTTAATATTTTACAAATAACACGAACCCACAACATAAGTGTTTATTCATTACGCCGACGATTGAACGGTCAATTCACCATCGATGCAGAAGTTGGACGACAAATACATCAAAATGATTATGAAGTTACTCAATTCGTTACATTCATAAAATTAATAGCAGATGGTGGATTTGGATTTACTGCTAAAATACTTCGTAATTAATTAATTGATATTAATTAAATACTAACAAACATTCTTATTTAAATCTGTTGAAACATTTAGAATGAAAAATGCATTTTATACCGGTCCATCAAACTCATTGGAATCGCGTTTCCTTGCCAAACACGACGACCTCTCTCGAAGACTTGGTAAAAATATTTCAAGTCATCGTTTAGAGGCAATGAATCATCCCAATCTTGACGATTTTATTCACTATTAACGCCATTATTGACATATACGCAAGCTTCGTTTAAAGATTTAACGTTAAGTGTTTATAGCTATATGTATAATAGGTGAAGTTGTCAACAATTGTGATGAGGCAGGGTTTTTCCTAACTCCAAAAGAAGGTTGCCTTATAACTCGACGCGTCATTAGTACCGCATTTCAAACTGTCCAAGCAGATGGTTACCTGTAATTAACTGAACATTTCACTGGAATTGCAAAGGGAATAATTATTTACCTTAATTATATTTAAAGGAGCCATACTAAATATAACTTGTAAATCATGGGAGGGAGCAGAATATTCCATCACTAAACGAGGCTGGAGTAAAACGTAAGTGTTTTATAACTGGCTGGAGCAAGTGTTTTATAAGCTTGCTCTTCGTTTAAGACCAGAAGTCTACAGTTAACAAATTTATTTACTTCCCAATGGTTACTCAACAATTATGAATAAGGTTGAATTAACTTATCGTTTAAACATTGTGCTCTTTTAAATTACCTTCGCATAGCACTCACATTCTTTAAAGTAAATATATAAGCATTTGACCTTTATATAAAATAGCATGAATTGTGTTTTAGCAATTGACGTTTCGTTTTTTTAACCATTTAAAACATGGTTGAATATTTTAAGCAAATGGATTTGAAACCATAACTGTGTTGACCGTTCAATTAAATTACAACTCTTTTAAAGCAATTTTGGCCAATGTTAAAACAACATATCTTCATAATAGATTTTTGACAACAGTAAAATATCCGATTAATAGTTCTGCTATTCCAGATTAAAAATTAATTCCAGTTAAACTTTTGAAAATTAATATATGGCGTTTTTTATTAGACTTCGTCTGTACTCGTTTTTTATTTAGGAGACATCGATCCATCTCAATGCTCTAATGTGATGGAATCTTACTTTTTATCAAGATATTAAAGTTATTGAAGCTAACTCAACTTCGACAACTACCAACCACAACGTTCACGTGTGTTCCATGTATGTATATGTGAATTATTAAACAAAATTTATTTTAGCACAAGAAGATAGACTTAACGTGGTAGTCGATTGGCTACAGTTTGTCAAAGCCTAATAATTTAAATATTGAAAATTTTTAAGAAACCTGAAACTTGAAGGTTGGTAATAAATTTATTAAATGACCAATTTGTATTTTCATTAAATAAATTGATTTTAAAAAGTTGTAATAAAGTTTCTTAAATTAAACGCGAAATAAGCGTTAAATAATCATTTAATTTATTGATATACGATTTTGTAA